>OZ024915.1:56915590-57166993 GCA_964017125.1 Flabesymbios commensalis
CACTTTGAAACGCCTTTTGGTGTTTGTAATCGTGCTAGGCTATTCAGCGCCTTATTTGGGCACGCAGTAGCTGATGAATATGCTAATGTGAGGCGAGACAGGGATGCTGTCTGTATACTATGTACGTACCGCTCAAAGCTTACCGTCACAGACTATAAGCCACATGCTGCCTGCCGCACAGTCTGTGAGCACCGACAATACACCACACACACACCCACCACAGACGACATAACAACAACCGCACCGAACACAGTCGGTTTATACGTCAACCAATGAATCGATGCGAGTGATTGATTCGGACGTTTATGAGAATGATTCGGTGGTGAACGTACCATTATAAAAAAAAAAAACGTGGAATGTTCATCACAGATATCATTTTTCAGTGAAATGATATACTTTATCATTTATCAGCATAGACTACTGTCAGTCACGTTTTAGATATTATTCTTAAATCATGAATGTCACTGTTTTTCTTCACAGTCACATTTAGTCTATCACTTTGAGAACGAAATTTTCTCACGATAGTTTTTTCTGAAGTTTAAATTTTTTATAAATACAGAAATATTCGATTTGACAGTTGCGCTATTGCGAAACATTGCAAATATTTGAATGTGTTTTTCGACTTGTGTGAAATTTTTTTTTTCACCCAGGTCGATTTACAAAATAATATTATCATAGCTTAGCATAGCTTATCACAGTTGTATCTGGCATATTGTTTTTATGTACCACTGCGACCTACGGTTTTCACGGTACCATTTTGCATGTGTGTTACTCAGTGAAAATGTTTTATGTCTCATATAGACCTCCAGTTTTCACTTTAATCAATACTTACCTTTTGTGAATTTGTGAACAGCACTTAGGTGAAACTTCAACGACGCATATTTCTGCGCATATTTCTGCAACTAATCTGCAACCCCCGTTTCTCGGACCATGCGACATAGCATGAACATTTTCTACAGTCTACACTTCTAGCTTCAACATATTACAGACATTTTTCATCTGATTTTCACGGCATTGCACAACCTGTCCGCGCACGGCGCGTGAAAAATAGTTGGCATGTGTTAATACGACATGCCATTTTAAACACATTTGGGATAGACGCAGAGTCAATAGGCCAGCTATCCCAGATGCTTTATTAATTAAATAATTTTACAAACACTACTTCATCATGTCAAAGCAGTACGACAGCGAAGGATTCATGTCAACGCCTCTAGAAGGTGCGGGTGCTAGACCCAAAGATAGCTATCATCCCGACAGTGAAGACAATGAGGTTCGATTCCGAGAAGCGGACGAGGAATATCAACGCCTCAAAGCCGATTTCGCTCGAATTGTTTGGGATAGACGTCTGAATTCCCACTCGAGGAGTGACTCCTCAAGGAGTTCTTCACCGCTGGGTAGACAGCCGCAGAAACGTGCTACGAACTTGCCCAAGTTTAGAATCGCAACTTTCTACGCCTCTGATGTGGAGCTCTGGTTTAATCAAATCGAGACGCAATTCGCCCTCCACCAGATCGATGATGATGACGAGAGGTATAGCCTAACCTGCGCTGCACTTTCTGGCGAGATTGCATCAGACGTGAGAGACGTGCTGCTGCAGCCTTTCAGGTCAAACAAATATGACAGCCTGAAAGCAATACTAATTGAGAGGCGAGGATTGACAACACCTGAAAGGGTCAATAAAGGTCTCTCTGGCGAGAAAATTGGAAATGATATTCCCTCGCGTTTCCTGAGGCGTCTGCAGAAGACTGCAGGTTTCGGCACCAAAGCTGTTGTGGGAAAGGCTGTAATTCGGCAAGCGTTCATACGACAGATGCCCGCTTCCATCAGAGCCCATTTGGCGACTCAACCCGACAGTGCCTCCCTCGAAAGTTTGGCCGTTTTGGCTGACAGGGCACTGGCTGCAGAACAGGACGTTGAAGAGAGTAAGCCGGGGGTCGCAGAGATCACATAATAATAATAATAATAATAATAATAATAATAATAATAATAATAATAATAATAATAATAATAATAATAATAATAATAATAATAATAATAATAATAATAATAATAATAATAATAATAATAATAATAATAATAATAATAATAATAATAATAATAATAATAATAATAATAATAATAATAATAATAATAATAATAATAATAATAATAATAATAATAATAATAATAATAATAATAATAATAATAATAATAATAATAATAATAATAATAATAATAATAATAATAATAATAATAAAATTAACAACAATAATAATAATAATAATAATAATAATAATAATAATAATAATAATAATAATAATAATAATAATAATAATAATAATAATAATAATAATATTAATAATAATAATAATAATAATAATAATAATAATAATATAATATAATACAAACTATAATACAATATTTAAAATTGTATACGTAAATTTACATTGCAAAACCATCATGGCTATTTAAGAATATGTCCCTTATAAATTATTTAATTTTTATTTTTATTAATTATTCAGTTATTGCTATACATAGTGCATAATCACTAGAGATAATTGTAACGATAGAAAAAGAAATTACTGCCGTATTGTGTACATATTTTTCCCGCACCAAAACCAGAGATAAAATAACTACATAGCTTGTTATACAATGTTTCGCTGTAGTAAAAAAGACACTTTGGAAAGCGTAGAATTCTAATTAGAACTTATGTGTATTTAAGTATAATATCTGAAATGTTGTTAAAACCATTTGCTATGTTCTTAAAAGTATCATTGAATAGTACAATAAATATAAATTGACAAAAAATAGGATGTATTTTTGTTATAGGATTCATATCAAGATTATGATTCAGCGTACAACACGAAACAAAATAGTGAAGAATGATTGGTGGGACTGTAGGATCCTGACATCGCTCAGTTAATGTGGCGCTTATCCCCAGATTCCTGGACGCGGGCGGACGGGGATGACCGCCTCGTTTTCATACCGTGGTGACGTGCGCACACAGAGCAGTGTGTGCGGCCTTGGTATTATTCCCGCACTTAAAGCGTAATACTCAGCGACTGCGGACGTGCCGTAGCTCGCTCTCGCTAGGTCCATAGAGACATGCCGTGCGCGGATGGTTGTGCTTTGCTGTTATCGCATGTTAATCAAATAAACATGACAAGAGAGAAGAGAGTTTCCTGGTTTGTTTGATACCGTCGACCAGACGGATGAGGAGGATGTTTGAGTTTTGATGGTGAGATTGGGCGGAGTCCCTCGTCGGCCGTTGTGACCCCATAACGGAACTCCCGGCGTAGGCCCATCACGCTGTATTGGTAACCACGACGTTCCATCTCGCCATATTGGTGACCCCTGACGACTGATCGTTTACGTAACAGTGTTTTCACCTAGACGCCAGTTGAAAACCGCTGTTTTCAAGGATAGTTTCATTAATTTTAGGGGATTTTTTGAAAAAAATCAATAGCATTTTTTTCACAAGGTACGTGAAAGCTGTAGGTCAAAATATATATATGCCAGTTTAAATTAGTCAGAAAGAGTTATCAGACGAGAAGCACGTTTTTTTACGTCGAAAACGGCGTAAATTTCTAAACTTTTGGTTGAAATCCCACGTGTTTGGCGCCTTTTCAAGATGGCGGCCTTGCCGGTTTCTCTAGAAGAATCAAGAAAATTATTCTCATAGACATAGTCTATCATTTTTTTATCGTAAGAGTTTGTTTGATGCCTTCATCCTACTAATGCCACTGTAGGCGAGTAGGAGGTGGGTATTTTCTGTAACTCACTTTTTATCGTTGATTACCATAATTGGGTAACTCGATCTTGAAGTCCACAGACGAAATCTCGTCATTTGTTCCCGATTTTTTCTACAAATCGACAGAAATTTTTACTATCGCTTCGACTCGGGTAACCTTTAATAGGTTTAGGGCCAAAATAAATTGTTTCCCCAAATGAATGTCAATAAACGGTCTTATTTGGTCTGTTTAAAAATATTCCCAGGACCGTAGGTCAATATTTTGTACTATTATCATATGTTATTTCAGAGAATGCTGAATATTGTATTTGTATTTGGTAGGTGTGCGCCATATTGGCGGCTGGTTTCCCTAACTTAGCTCAAAGCCCGCCGTGGGCACCCACGTGTTCCCCCCTAACCGGCATGCATCGGGACAGTGAACCTGTGTCGCCGCACCACATTAGCATAAAGTAAGCCGCCATTTTGATTTGGAGGAGATTATTTGTCACGTGTTCCAAATTTTACACGGACAGATTGTAATAACTTTTTTTTTAAAATTGTTTATAAATTTTCTTTTTCAACACGATTGAGGGAGAAAATGTGTAAATAAGTCGTTTCGAAAACGAAATTCTGCCACTAATTGTGTGAGGCTTTTTGTTCACTTTGAAACGCCTCTTGGTGTTTGTAATCGTGCTAGGCTATTCAGCGCCTTATTTGGGCACGCAGTAGCTGATGAATATGCTAATGTGAGGCGAGACGGGGATGCTGACTGTATATTATGTACGTACCGCTCAAAGCTTACCGTCACAGACTATAAGCCACATGCTGCCTGCCGCACAGGCTGTGAGCACCGACAATACACCACACACACACCCACCACAGACGACATAACAACAACCGCACCGAACACAGTCGGTTTATACGTCAACCAATGAATCGATGCGAGTGATTGATTCGGACGTTTATGAGAATGATTCGGTGGTGAACGTACCATTATAAAAAAAAAAAACGTGGAATGTTCATCACAGATATCATTTTTCAGTGAAATGATATACTTTATCATTTATCAGCATAGACTACTGTCAGTCACGTTTTAGATATTATTCTTAAATCATAAATGTCACTGTTTTTCTTCACAGTCACATTTAGTCTATCACTTTGAGAACGAAATTTTCTCACGATAGTTTTTTCTGAAGTTTAAATTTTTTATAAATACAGAAATATTCGATTTGACAGTTGCGCTATTGCGAAACATTGCAAATATTTGAATGTGTTTTTCGACTTGTGTGAAATTTTTTTTTTCACCCAGGTCGATTTACAAAATAATATTATCATAGCTTAGCATAGCTTATCACAGTTGTATCTGGCATATTGTTTTTATGTACCACTGCGACCTACGGTTTTCACGGTACCATTTTGCATGTGTGTTACTCAGTGAAAATGTTTTATGTCTCATATAGACCTCCAGTTTTCACTTTAATCAATACTTACCTTTTGTGAATTTGTGAACAGCACTTAGGTGAAACTTCAACGACGCATATTTCTGCAACTAATCTGCAACCCCCGTTTCTCGGACCATGCGACATAGCATGAACATTTTCTACAGTCTACACTTCTAGCTTCAACATATTACAGACATTTTTCATCTGATGTTCACGGCATTGCACAACCTGTCCGCGCACGGCGCGTCAAAAATAGTTGGCATGTGTTAATACGACATGCCATTTTAAACACATTTGGGATAGACGCAGAGCCAATAGGCCAGCTATCCCAGATGCTTCATTAATTAAATAATTTTACAAACACTACTTCATCATGTCAAAGCAGTACGACAGCGAAGGATTCATGTCAACGCCTCTAGAAGGTGCGGGTGCTAGACCCAAAGATAAAAATTTCTGGCGAGATTGCATCAGACGTGAGAGACGTGCTGCTGCAGCCTTTCAGGTCAAACAAATATGACAGCCTGAAAGCAATACTAATTGAGAGGCGAGGATTGACAACACCTGAAAGGGTCAATAAAGGTCTCTCTGGCGAGAAGATTGGAAATGATATTCCCTCGCGTTTCCTGAGGCGTCTGCAGAAGACTGCAGGTTTCGGCACCAAAGCTGTTGTGGGAAAGGCTGTAATTCGGCAAGCGTTCATACGACAGATGCCCGCTTCCATCAGAGCCCATTTGGCGACTCAACCCGACAGTGCCTCCCTCGAAAGTTTGGCCGTTTTGGCTGACAGGGCACTGGCTGCAGAACAGGACGTTGAAGGGAGTAAGCCGGGGGTCGCAGAGATCACAGTCGACGAGACCAGCAAATTAGTTGGTTTGTTAGAAGATCTATCCAAACGCATCAAGAGATTAGAAACAGTAACAACATCGGAGAGGAAACGAAATAAAGGACGTGGACGAGCAAATAACTACGCTCACGCGCCTGCATTTGCCCCTAATGTACAGGCCTCAGGTTTCATTAGTAACCAACATAGTCAGTATAGAGACGCTAAAGATAATGCTCGACCTTTCGCTCCGCCGACGAATTTGCAAACAAATGCTCGACCTTCCGTTCCGCCGCCGAACACACAGAGAAATGACGCCACTAAGACTTTGAATTCGGCTGATGCACCTGTCTGCTATTTTCACCAGACTTTCGGTGACAAGGCACGCACGTGCAGAAGCCCCTGCGCTTTTTCTTTAAACTGCTAA
This sequence comes from Flabesymbios commensalis, assembly GCA_964017125.1. Classification (NCBI taxonomy): domain Eukaryota; kingdom Metazoa; phylum Annelida; class Polychaeta; order Terebellida; family Flabelligeridae; genus Flabesymbios; species Flabesymbios commensalis. The sequence goes on from OZ024915.1 coordinate 56,921,989, forward strand.
GCCAGAGCACGATTGCGACTCTTGCATCTGGCGGTATAACTGAGACGCGACATGACTCCGCGGACGCTAGTTCTCCACAGTTATCTCACTCTAAGTTATTATATGTCGCAGATAAAGGACATAAATGCAGATATTTAATCGACACGGGCGCAGCTGTCAGTGTTCTGCCGAAATCTTGCGCTAACGGGATTTCGGGCGCTGACAGTCTCCCCCTGGTGGCAGCTAATAACAGTACTATAAACACTTACGGCAATTGTAAACGCGTCGTCGATGTCGGCTTAAAGCGCGAATATCCGTGGACATTCTTGATGGCAGATGTGCAGCAACCCATAATCAGGGCTGATTTTTTAATCCACTACAATTTGCTCGTAGACTTGCGAAGCAGATGTCTTCGAGACATGCATACAGGCTTAGCCATTGCCGCTTCATTATCTCCGATTAAACCTCTGTCATTGAACAGAGTTTATACAGTTCAAAATGAATATACTAAACTCCTCGGCCAGTTCCCGGAACTGACACGCCCTACGACAAAGGGCGAGCCCGTCAAACACGCCATAACTCACAAGATTGTGACTAAAGGTCACCCGGTTTTTGCTCGACCACGACGTTTGGCTCCCGATAAGCTGGTCACCGCCAAACGTGAGTTTGACGATATGATTAAATTGGGGGTCATTGATGATTAAATTAGGGGTCATTGAACCCAGCGACAGCGAGTGGTCCTCAGGGCTTCACATGGTGCCAAAGAAAAACGGCGATTGGAGACCATGCGGGGACTACCGTAGTTTGAATGCACAGACCGTACCGGAACGTTATCCGATTCCGCATATTCAAGATTTTACGCAGCGGTTAGCCGGATCTAAAAAATTTTCGAAGATAGACTTAGTCAGGGCTTATTACCAAATTCCGGTGGAACCGTCCGACGTACACAAGACTGCTGTTACCACACCTTTTGGCTTGTTTAATTTCACTAGAACCCCATTTGGTCTGAGAAATTCCGGTCAAACGTTTCAGCGATTTATAGACCACGTGACACGCGGACTTGATTTCGTTTTTGTTTATTTGGATGACCTACTGGTAACCAGCCCAGATCATAAAACGCATAAGAAACATCTACGAATTCTTTTTACTCGACTATCGGAGTACGGAATCATCATTGGTCCTGAAAACCGTCAGTTTGGAACATCTGAATTAAGTTTCTTAGGTCATCACGTTTGCGCCGAAGGCATTTCGCCGTTACCTAGCGCCGTTGACGCGATCGTTAATTTCAATAAACCCGAAAAGCAACGAGCATTGCGTAGGTATCTGGGAATGGTGAATTATTACGCCACTCAATAATCTACTGACTTCTGCCAACGAAGGCCATACCAGATTGTCACCGAAATCAAATTTCGATTTGAAGTGGAATAAAGAAGCAGAGTCAGCATTTTCCGAGTCCAAACAGATATTGGCAAACGCTACGCTTCTGGTGCATCCAGATTCTATGGCCCAGCTTAACATCACGTGTGACGCTAGTGATGTCGCTGTCGGTGGTGTTTTGCAGCAATTTTTAAACGGTATGTGGCAGCCGCTTTCGTTTTTCAGCAAGAAGCTGAACCCAGCAGAGACACGCTATAGCGCGTTCGATCGTGAACTTTTGGCAGTATACGCTACAATTAAACATTTCAGACACAATTTAGAAGGACGAAATTTTTTCGTTAATACTGATCACAAACCGTAAACATTCGTAATGTCATCCGTGACTGAGCGCGCATCCCTACGACAAACACGTCATTTAGCGTTCATCGCTGAATTCACCACCGATATTAGATATGTAAAAGGAGAGACAAATTTCGTCGCTGATGCGCTGTCACGACCATCAGTGTCAGCGATACACGATGGCCCAGTAATAGACTATAAAGAGTTAAGTCTCGATCAAGCTAATGACGCGGAATTCACACGTTTGAGACATTCGACTACATCCACTATGAATTTCAAACTATTGAAATCGTTTGATAATCAATTGATCTGGTGTGATGTGTCCACGGGACACAACCGGCCGTACCTTACCGCGAAATTTTGCACGGTTTAGGCCATCCATCGCATAGAGCCACCAGACCTTTGATTAATACCTGATTTGTATGGCACGGCATGAATATAGATATTGCTAGATGGTGTCGTACCTGTAAGGGTTGCCAGACCGCTAAAGTTTCACGTCATAACACTCCAGTTTTCGGAAAGTTCACTGAACCTACCGAGCGATTCGATCATGTCCACGGGGACATAGTCGGACCTTTACCCTATGCCGATGGTTTTAGATATCTACTGACTTGCGTCGACCGTTTTACACGTTGGCCCGAAGCTATACCTATGGTAGATATTAGAGCCGAAACGGTCGCCGATGCCTTCTTCAGCGGGTGGATAGCACGTTATGGTACCCCTGCCACTATCACCACTGATAGGGGCGCTCAATTCGAGTCCAAATTGTGGGATAGTTTATGTAACCAATTCGGGATTATTCGGAATCGTACCACGAGTTATCACCCTCAGTCGAATGGCATGGTCGAGCGTTTCCACCGTCAATTGAAAGCCGCCATTATGGCGCACGAGTCACCGAATCCGTGGACTATCACGTTACCTGCGGTACTGTTAGGAGTTCGTTCAGCCGTGAAAGAGAGACTGGGCAGGTCAGCTGCTGAGATGATTTACGGGACAACCCTTAGACTCCCAGGAGATTTTACTAAACAGTACAACGTCGACGCTAACACTGATTTGGAGAATTATTCAGACAAGCTACGCGTGGCCATGTCGCGTCTCCGTCTATGTCCGCCACGTGACACACAACAACACATTATTTTCCAATTCAAGGAAATAGCTACATGTACTCATGTTTTCTTGCGCCGAATCGCAATTGCACCGCCTCTGACCGCCCCTTACGACGGACCATACAAGGTCGTCGCGAGGAGTGGCAGAGTAATGAAAATCCTAGTTAAAGGCAAGGTTGAGACGGTCTCCTTAGATCGCGTTAAACCCGCTCACATGGAGTGCGAGCCTACAACAGGTACGACAACACAGCGTAAACCGCCAAGCAAACCACGGAAGTCGACGGCTACCAGGACATCTAGTAAGAATCCACAGGGTCCACCTAGACCTGGTAGTGCGGACACTCCGACGTCCAACGGGACGAGAGTCAACACAAAAAAGTCGACGACAGTCAGAAGCAATCAAAAATCGGCCACAGTCCCAAAGCAAATAGATGTTAAAGTCAACTTGTCTAACAGAGACAATACTTACGTAGCGCCGCATTCGCGAGCCCCTGCCGCGTCCCGCGCTAACGGGAACGGCGGTGGTTTACGAACGTATTCCCGCATACCTTTACATCTACGGGGTAAAACCCCGGGTGCTGCTGACGCCGTATTCGACTCGACAAAAAGCAAACATGCGAATATCGCTAATCGCGAAAAAATTTCGACCGACCAAACAGTGCGAAAAACTAGAGTCGGACGAATAATCCAGACTCCTGCTTGATTCGTGCAGATGGTTCACGCCATAGTCGCGCCTAATGACGTCTATGGCGGGCCCAACCGCATACCTCGTAATAACAATGTTGTTAAATTGTAAATGAATATGCCAGGCCTGGCAGAATTGTGTACAGAGATATAAATGTAAAGACATTTTCTTTTAGCAAGCTCATTGCTAAAGCATTAATAGCAATTCTGTTAATTAAATGAATGGGTTGATCGCAGCTTGCAGCACATGAATCATATATAAAGGACAGTTGGTGTTAAGAGGATAGGACAATTCACGTATAATGCTGCGCTTTCAACCGACCACAATGTAACCACACTCGCTATATTTTTTTTAAGAAAACTATGCTTAGTATAAGAGGTTACATATTTTCAACCCCGCTACTTGCACGAAGGAGTCTCCTACACGTCAGTTTGGTCCTACGTTGTCACTCAGCCGGGGGTAATGTAGGATCCTACCATTGCTCAGTTAATGTGGCGCTTATCCCCAGATTCCTGGACGCGGGCGGACGGGGATGACCGCCTCGTTTTCATACCGTGGTGACGTGCGCACACAGAGCAGTGTGTGCGGCCTTGGTTTTATTCCCGCACTTAAAGCGTAATACTCAGCGACTGCGGACGTGCCGTAGCTCGCTCTCGCTAAGTCCATAGAGACGTGCCGTGCGCGGATGGTTGTGCTTTGCTGTGATCGCATGTTAATCAAATAAACATGACAAGAGAGAAGAGAGTTTCCTGGTTTGTTTGATACCGTCGACCAGACGGATGAGGAGGATGTTTGAGTTTTGATGGTGAGATATGGCGGAGTCCCTCGTCGGCCGTTGTGACCCCATAACGGAACTCCCGGCGTAGGCCCATCACGCTGTATTGGTAACCACGACGTTCCATCTCGCCATAGGACTATGGCATTCGAGACATGGAGGAGCTAATTCTGGTTTTAGCGTTTCTGCAAAAGCCGCCGTCCAAGACACGAACCAGATAGGTAACGTCTTCAAATCATTTTTATCTAAAGAAGGCTTTTTGAAAAGCGGTATCACATGAGCAGTTTTAAAAGCTGAAGGAATCACATTTTTTTTCAATGATTTATTGACAATATTGGTGATTGGAACAATCATTGAATCCATACACGACTTGAGTAAGGTTGTGGGAATGGGATCAATATCACATGTTCTATTTGAGGAAGACATTATAATTTTATTAACCTCATCCTGAGTAGCTGGTCTAAAGCAGGATAGAGAGGCGTTGATATCCTGAGGTTGAATGTTAGGAACCTTAAGCGGAACTGACGGGAAATTTGACCGAATAATTTTAATTTTTTTGTCAAAATATTGAACAAATTAATGAGTTAGCCAGCAATTCTAATGATGTATGATCCGGAAGATAGTGTTCTGGTACCTGATGGAATATTTTGTTGACAGAATTCCTCATCTGCCCTAAATTTTCCAGAGGTTTGTTCTAGCTTCTTAGCATAGTGAGATCTAACAGTCTATTGCAAAGGTTGACCTGAGCCCTATGCCGTGATCTATTGCTGGTTTACGCCAGATTTTTTCAAGAGTTTTTTTTGTTGCTTCGCAATTTTAATTTCTTTAGTATACAATGGACAAGGTATTTTATTTGGTACATGTTTTGTGAGTAATGGACCATGTCTATCTAGAATTTCTTTCAAAACTGACAAAAATTGCTCACACAAACCGCTCATGTCTTGTTTTGGTTTGGTCAGCAATTGAGAATTTAAGATGTCATCGTTAGAAGTCTCAATATCAATATTTTTTAGTTTTTTTGAATGATAATTTTTTTTTATAAGATGTTGATTTCTTTGAAAGTGGTCAGATATAGCCCATCAAATAAAAACAACTCGTTCCATAATATCAGAAGATTGACTATATACATCAGGAAATAATCAAATCCATCTAATGGCCGTGAATATGTGTTTGAAAATTCACATGCTGTATATAGTCAAATAATTCTAGGATATTGTTGAATATTTTGGTGTTTGACGATGTAATGTCCAAATGCATATTGAAATCCCCAAGAATCAAGGTTCCAGATGAATGTGATGCTGCATTTTCAAACAGATCTTGAAATGCGTTGAAAAAATCAGCAAGTGGACCAGTACTATATACACAGATCACACGAAAGCAGAAAGTGTTTTTTATATCTTTAATTTCACATGAAATAGCTTCGAATGATGAATATCGTGGAATTTCTAATTGTTTTGACCTAAACATATAGGATACCCACACCACTGCCTGCCCGAGTGTCTTTTGAATGCCTAGTCTGATGGTGAACATGATAACCTGATGGTGTAACATCTGCCACTCAAGCCTTGGTGTCATCAAGTTTCTGTGATAGCTATAAGATGTCAATATGTTTTAATTTGACAAGATCTCACAAAGTAGCACCCTTTTCTCTTATAGATCGAATATTAGCTTTTGCTAGTCGGATCTTATTTGGCTTTTGTAATGGGCCAGGGTTTTGGTGTACATCCCCAGCAAGAATCAGCAAGATTGTAAAAAGAAATTTTGTTTGCATACCAAAGCCAGGTGCTTTCCTTGTTTCCAAGTAAATGAATACATGCCATTGAAAATGACTAAAATCTCTACAATCAACATTGCGTTGTGAAGTATGCCATTCAACAGATTGAGATTTGTGATTGGTGCCAATAAAAGTTTAGAATTGGGCATTGTTCACTTTTAGAATAACGATACCAAGTCAAAAAATATATACTGGATAACGTCACTTTTATGTTGAATTTAAAAGGTCAGTCTGATTCGCAAGTACATTTACATAGAAACCGATGCCTGTAATTCGTTTCAAGGTGCATATGAGATGAAAAAGTGCTAACACCACGAGGGTTGACATAACACAAAATAATATTAGTAAAACAGGTGGAATCATTATCTTTGTCCTGGGGCCGAATCCAGCCTCAGGATAAAAGGACGAAAGGGTGTATTCGCCACTTTGCAAAGTGGCAGATATACCCTTTCATAGCCAAGGGGACGACAACAACCACATATGTAGAACTCGGCCTATTATATACAGGTATAGAAACTAATAGTAGGCTTATATCCGGTATACATCTCGATATAATCATATATACCATAGACTATATTCGTTCTAGATATCAATAATATTCTACACGTTTAACATGTTTACCTATTTTAAACATGTTAACAACATTACTGTGTATAGTTATCAACCAGCTGCACCAGAATCACATGAGGACAACAACAATATCATTGCATACCATCCTGTTAATTGTATTACTAAATCCGTTCTCCAGCACTTGAACGACACAAATAACTAATGTAATGTAACACAAAGGGGCATAGCAAAAGAGTATCAACATTTTAGCGTCTACACTATAGTGTATCAAAATCATATCATCGAATATTAGAACTCACAGATTTGTCTGTGAGTTCACATCGCCATAACTTGGGGGTTGTAGAATAAATAATAACTCCAAAAAATACAGACACAAGATTTGGGCTAGTTAGACGTTGAGATGTAATTGTCCTTATCTGATCTTGGGGTTTTTCCAATGTGAAGTTTTTGCTCAAATTGTACTATATTTTGTACCAATTGGACTGTTCACTTGCCATACAATAAACGTATATTCCACAATACATACGTTCACAACTAATTTAGAGTTGGATAAGAACATATATTATATGGTCATTAGCAGTTTTTTGTTAAATTCTGTACTGTATTATTTCCTTCCTCTAATTAGATTAAAATATTGTATTTAGTTATATGGTAATAAAGTACAGCATACACTTTAAATTAAAAAGTTAATATAAAATAAAAGGCCATTACTCAAAGTTGCTACGACATCTTAATAACCTGAAAAGTCAGGATTTTTTTTATAATAATTCTGATTTGTCAAGAGAATCACCTTACGTTAATGAATAAGACAAAGTCAGTGAAATGTGAGGAATTTTGCTTTCAAGATCCCATAAATTGATTCAAATTTAACTGGCAAAAATCGACATATTTTGGTCATAAAAAGTCAGTTAACGTCATGATTTTTTTTGTTTTCTAAATTTTGTAGCAACCCTTAATAATGTCTAAGATTTAAAGAACTATCATCTCTACGATGATCTGATTGTGATAAGTCATTGACCTTGAAGTGACGAACCGACGATTTGTTTAAAATGTAATATTGACAAGAAATATAATATTATGTAATATAAGATATTTATTTATATAACATAAGTTGAATTTAAATATAATTATAATAAATAATAATTTATCTGTGTGTGACAGGGTTAGGGTCGATTATAATCATAATCGTCCGATTACGATTTCTAATCTATTAATCTACATTGTAATCATAAACATTATCGTAATTACATTTTTCGAAATCGTGTAATCATAATTATAATCGTAGTCGAGAAAAAATTATGACCTGTAATCGTAATCATAATCGTAATCGATATTCTAAAAGCACTGTAATCATGATTATTTCAAATCGCTATCAATATTTTTTTGAGCATATATATCACAATACATGTAAAATTTACATGTATTGTGACATATATATGCTATAAATATGATATAAATTATAAATATTGGTTCAAGTGATATATGATTTACATTGTAAATCATATATCACTTGAACCAATATTTATAATTTTAAAAGTATTTTAAAATGCAAGTAACGTTATTTGTTAATTTATAAACAGTGCAAACCACACACTGTGTGGTTGGTTTGCACTGTCTATAAATTAAGAAACATCATTTATGCCATATGACACATCACAATAACAATGCGCCATTAATTTTATCCTGAATATAGGAGGAGGGTCTCGATCTCTCATGCTATCAGCAAAAAAGCGGGGGTAAAATATTTTTACTCACTCAGTTATACGCACGAGGCACTTTCTTTACGGAACGGAACGGCCACTGGCTACCGGTATAAGTGTGAACGCGGGGGCGCAGGGGGGGGGGGGGGAGTAGGTGTTAGCGGGGTGGGGTCCGGCACAGAGCCACTGACCACTCCATCCTTCTCCATAGGCTATGGAGGGGGGGTAGCCCACACGGGCCACAAGATACTACGGCCAGCCAATTATAGAAGATATATTTGCAATATGGTAATTTGTCAAGGGATTGCAAGTTCGTTAACGTTTTAACCACGCCCTGATCTAGATATAGGCCTACACTGGTACAAATTAATGTGTTTATATGTGTATTATACGAGCTAGTTCTGTAACAGATCATTACATTAGTCTCGGAAGTAATGAAAAAGGGGAAAAGTCTTTGAATATACAAACTCCTTAACCCTTTAAACGCCATTTTTTTATTTTAAATTTTCACCCACTTCAAGTTGTGTCAAAAAATGAAATGAATCGGGCTTTAGGCCACCTTTGTGCACATATAGGCTAAACTGGGCCAGGAGAACCTCCTGAGGATGGAGGTTCTCCTGGCCCGGTTTAGCCTATAAGTTTAAGCCTATAGATATTTTAAGCCTATAAGTTAAGTTGTGTCTCGCTGACGCGAGCGATCCACAACTTCAAGTGAGTGAAAAATTATTCAGATATGACGAAATGGAGCTCAACGATTTTCAAGTCTTACCGATTGATGTAGCGTATCATCTTGAACGTGTTTACAATGTGGTTATTAATGTGTTAATAAAACAATGAGAACCCGAATATGATCGACACCGGCGGTTAAGAGGTTAATAGATGTTGGACTTTTAGTAAACTATCACACTTTTAAATGTGCTCGTAGCACATTACAGAATGTAATAACAGACGATGATCGAGTATGCTGTAGCTCCAACACTCTGATCAATTGATCAGACATGGTGTTAGGAAGCCATACCATTAATACCCCATGTCAAGTTATTACAACCACAGTTTGTTCTGGTTGATCATAGAACCTGTTACAAAGTGTTAGGAAGCCATGCAACCTATCTCGAAGTTCATTTTTTGCTCGTTAAACATAACTGTTAAGATGTTAATAATGACAAAGGTGGGCCAAAAGATTGTAGGATATATAAGGAAGGCGTATTTTGACGCAAATTTCTCATTTGCCACGTACACGTTGCAAGTTTCACTGCTATTCGCTTACATCAATTCTCAGTTGTCTGATACTATGGAGTCTACTATCGTTGTCGGGGATTCGCAATGCAAGTATTTGTGGAGGTACTCGAATGCCCCGCTCATTCAAGCCTTTTCAGGATACACTTTTTCGGATTTTCGACATTCTGGTGATATAGAGATACAACATGGATTCGCTGATGCCAAGGTATGTGAACATTATTCATAAAATTTGCGAATGAAATGAAATCAGTTGCACCTTTATTATACGTTCGTAATACGGTATTACTGTACATCTGGTAATATTTGCGGATTTGCAATTTTCGCGAATCTCACGAAAGTTATTATTATAATATAGCGCTGCTAAATAAAAATGTAAATTCGTGAATTCTAAACTTCATGAAAAGGCCCAAAATCAGAAATGCGTGGAAATTTTAAAACGCGAAAATTACCAGATCTACAGTATATTATAAAGATATATCTTTTTCGTAACATTTTTATAGTTACTTTGATTACAGTCGGTAACTCATCCCTTAACTTTTTTTTTTGGGGGGGGGGGGAAATCCATAAAATAAATTGCGGTCCCACATGTTTTGATAACAAACAAACATTTTTTTTAGGCCAAATGTTCTCGTCCATATCCAACGTTTGTGCAGACGGGTGTTATATTGTCATAGTTATAACTAATAATTTTATTGGAAAAATCTTGTTATTTAACATAGAGTGTACAACCTTGTAGAATTATAAGTTAATTTTGATCACAATTAGGCTGTGTGTTAATTTCGAGAAGTATACAAATTTCAGATATGGCGAGATATGCCCTCAAAGTAGGTGATGTGAAGAACATTTTTATATTTTTTAAATGACGTAGCGTGCTATGTACATATAACAGCGCTTATCTTTAATCACTTTTGACATTGTAAGTACCAGAGCGCCGGCACACAGAGTCAAGCACTTGTAATTCGCCTGTAAACTACATTAATCTGAATCACTGTTATTGTATCTTCTTTCACAAGGAAAGAGTACATGTATTTGAAACTATATGAATTATTAACACTTTAATAATATTCTCTTCAATTCCCAGGTGCTAAATGGTCACATGATTGCCTCGCACCATCGCAATCATCGTGACGTAACGTACCGATTAAACATAACAACACATTTCTTTTGATGACCGTTAGACGTTCTAGGTACCAGACGGACAGATATTTGTCCAAAATGCGGCGTAATTCACACTGATAGGCCCTTGAAAGCCAATTTGATTAATATTTTTAAATTAAATTTATTACATTAAATCTTGAGGTCAAGATTTCTTTTATTCACCCAAATTCGGTGTCCTGGATAAAAAACTACCGTTTTGCCAAGCTCTGTTTTGACCCTTCAGTCGTTTAGTCCACAGGTGATAGAAATGTAATGAATTCAAGAATATAGATAGTTAAAATAAGCTGTATCGTTCAGGTCAGGTCCATGTCTTGTGTGAATGGCACAAATAATGTTTTATTTTTGTGTAACATCTTTCAACAGAAAACAAAATATAACATTCTTTTTAGTAATTTCAGGGACTGAAGGGTTAAAAAAAAATTAAAAGTGAAAGACAGTTTCTTTATTTGCTACGCTCAAATGGTTTTATGACTTTTAATGTCAAATTTGTGACTTGTGCCAGGAACAAATGTAGATTGTATCTATAAAGCATCTATTTTTATTGATTACTTTGTTGTTGTGATTTTATGGCGATACACTGACAATGATTTTTTGTATGTTTTCAGACTGTTATCTTGCATCTGGGGACCAACAGTGTTGGTCGGGGTGCTGCTCCTGGACAGATAGTGGAGGACGCACGGAGTCTGGTATCACGCATGTTGCGTCTGCTGCCAGGCGTCCGCATCATCGTGTCCGGGATCCTACCCCGGGCCGAGAGCCGGATCAACGTTTTTTGCAATTGGTTGACAGAAGACAATATTTCGCATGGTGTGTGGATTAAAATTAATGATTTGTCACTAGCAGATGCATGTAATTATGTGTCCAGTTTTAAGTTTGATACACGAGTTTGTTATAGGAGAAACAAAAATATTGAAGGAGAAAGAGAGCATGACGATAGGGTAATACTAGCATCGCTAGCAAATCTGGAAAAAAGTAAATGGAGCCACCGTCCAGATGATAAGTACTTGTTGAACTCTGATGAAACTATCAATGACGGTAAGTGTATTATTTCCATGGAAGTGCATTGTTCCTCAAAAACTAGTGAATGCCGGGCTGACTGTGGCTGCTTAATTTCACAGTGCCATATTGCAACCGACCAGAAATGTTCAACATGCGGACATTATGTTCAAAATGAAAACAAGCATAAGGTATGTAAATGGGCCACTAAACTAGTGCGATATACAGACAATCCGAACTTGTGGATTGTCTTTATACACCGCACTAATAACATCTATCATCGTGAAGAAGAGATTCAGGTAGGTAGAAAACCCAATATAAATACACGGGACAAAATCGATCTCTTGCGAACATATACCAGGTGTACACCGCAGCAAATGAACGCTGCAAATTGCAAATCAAGTAATCATCTAGTAAGCGGCAACAATAACAATAGCTTAGATGTGTCCATGAGTAAGATTGAAAATAGATGCAGAAGTGTCGACAGAAACAGGTTAGGTCCGGCAATCGGGAAAAAAGATTGCGTGGGAGTATCATCTGATTGGCGTGACACTGAGAAGATTCTAGAAAATAACAATGAAAAAGTAATTTTGTTTCAACGGGGTGTTAGTGATAAAAATAGACAATATCATTTTATATTAGCACCAGAAGAAAATCTATCATGTTTATTAGACTATAGCGGGGTGTGGTTGGTTACGACACTAAGTATGATTTTATGTCCGCTAGATTTAAAACCACAGCTATGACTTTTTGTGATAACGCTAATAAGGGTAAACTCGGCATGGTAAGTATTTCTAATAAAGAAGACACCACAACACATATAAAAAATGTGCAAATGGTTCAAGCTAACGTGAAATGTTCCACACAATGCACACACAACCAAAAAATGTATGTGTTTAATGATGGTGACGGCTTTTTCAGGATACGACCATGTGCAATGGAAAACCAATTTAAACCATTAGTGCAACATGACAAGGCGCGCGATATGCGTAATGCCGTAATTAATCAAAATCTGGAAACGTCATTGTGTAATTTCCACGGTTTGGCTGCTTATAGAGAACATATTCAGCAGGATCCGAGTTTAAAAAATATTATGGAGCCATTGTTAACAGGGTTTAAAAGTGTTATGCGGGCGTGGAGCTCGTCTGTGTTAGATAGGTTAATCATAGCATATTTAAACTTCATTTCAGATTTGCCCACACAAATAATTCCGAATGAGTGCAAAGAGAAGCTGAAATCATATTTGCAAAATTCTTGGTTTTCGTATCCCTGAAAAGAGGCTATGTCAGCAGAAATTCTCTTTCATCTCCATCCAGACGTGAGGTCTTCACCTTTAGCCACAACCAGCAACATAACAGAGCGTAAGTTTAAAGAAATAGATAGTACAGATTTAAACAGTGTGATTAATAAGAAAATGTCATCAATTACTTGGTTGTTGTTAGATAGTGTTCTGTACAGGGATGCTAAGTTAAGTAGAGAAAACGCTGGTGAAACTAAACATAAAATAAATTGGGTCAAGGGTGGGCATATAGATGAGATACGTAACGCTTTATACATTCTGGATCATAATGGTGTTTACTGCTTGCAACATTTTCAAGTACATGGCTGGGTTTTAGTCACGTCTCAGCATCATATTAAGTGTCAAAATATGCAAGTCACACCTCCTCTGTTCGATCCCAACTCTCGCCGTGATCATGATTATGACACTCAGGCCAAACCACATATTTCTTAGATGATTTAAATCACGCTGCTTCAGCAGCTTGGCGTGATGAGATGAAACTACACCTCCCACCCCAATATAAAAATGTCCCTATTTATCAACATATATGTAATCTTTATCTGGGTATTTGTAGTTGTAAGTCATTTATCAGTAAAGGTCAACCGTACTTATGTAAGCATTTATACGCCGTGCACGCCAGTCGTCCTAACCTCAAATGTGAAGAAAAAATTTTGAATCTGGGTAAGTATATGGTGCCCACTCTCACACCTTATCTGGCTGAATACTTTAAAATAAATAATCACCGCGAAATGTTCGGCAAATCAAATCTAGATGTAGTTAACAATTTAATAGCGCAATCACACGAGGCTAGTACTACTGAGGTTAACTTTGCAAAACAAGGTAAAATTCTCACAACTCTACACAGCGGACCTTTTCAATCCACAACATTTAATGGGACACCTCCAAAACGAGCTCCACACAACGCCGGCAAGAGACGGGTGGGGGGTCCATCGCTAGAGAATAGGTACTCACTCACACAACAAAATTTAAACTGCGCTGACCCTTACGTCCCTAAGGTAGAGTTTCCATCTAATGCACGAGGGCGTCATTGTGGCAGAAAGCGAACTAGAACGGCCACACGCGGTACAAATATATGTAAACTACAAGAACAGGCTATTAATAAACTGGAAAATAAAATGAATGAAGCAGGGGAGGGTACAGAAAATGAACCTAAGTTGAAACGCAGACGTGTAGCGACTAATAAAAAAGTAAATTCGATTGAGGTTACTATGGTCTGCAGTCATTGTATTCAAGAAGGGATTGGGAACCCATTTATAGCAAGTACACAGAAAATGCTTAATGATCATATTTCTAGGGCGCATGCAACATTTATATGTGGTTTATGTTTCAGCGAACTGGGTACTTTTATCAAATTCAGCTCAAAAATTAAATTAGACAGCCATGTCGCTGAGTCCCATAACAAGAATTAATCATTTTTATAAGTCAATATGAAGCACATTTATATATTTGGAACCTCATTATTACTAGTTAGTAGTTTCAACAAAATAATGTCTTTATAATTGCCTGCACAAATGACGGGTAATTATTATAAAAAAAAAAAAATTGCTAAATATAATCTGTAAATAAATTAGATAGTGATTCGAGGGTATTACTTTACAATAATTGTCTGTGGCGATTGAATTATATACCATCAGAAATACATTATTTCTGATACCATATATTTTACTGTGTGGAACGAATGTATTGTTGTTTTATCATATCCGTCAAATAAAATATTTAGTCATAATAAAGTGTTTGTTGTTTTTTACCACATGTTGATATTCAGAGTTGATAACCACGCCCATAATTATGCTGATCATGCCCACTCGGACCACCGCTATAGAACTGGGCCTATCGGATAACGATAATTATGTTTTAATTCATGCATGTTCCTCGATTGGATAAGGAGAACTGAGGCCTGGTGTTGAACAAGCCGATGTGCTACCCCTCCCCCCTCCTGTAGTAGGCGCTGGGTGCCAGTACTACGCCCGTGGAGCGGAGGGGTAGGGTTCAGCCTAGTACCCCTCCCACTCAGTGCTAGCGGGAGGCTATCACACCTATGGAGGGGGGTCTCACACCTCTGGCCAGCCGGCCTAGGCCTGCCTGGCCCGCCGGCCTACTGCCTGCTTATACCTGACTAAGGGTGGCCGTTCCGTTTAGTAAGGTTGTACGGTTTTGCCAGTTATACCTTCTTACAGCAGGAGCCCTTCTAACTTCCTAGAGCTGCCACTAAAACATGCGTGACCAGTGAAACCAAGCTGTTTCAAGTACGTACTTGCTTTGGTCTTATTGATGATTAAATTTTATTTTCAGTAATGTGTCGATAATATAGCAATTCTTAGCTCTGCGGATGAATGAATGAGCCTCGCGATAATGATTATGCGCACATACAGACTACACTGAATCAGGATTCCCACAAAGGAAAGTACGATGAATCTGATAGCACTGCTTTCTAGACCCACAATTTGATTCAATCTGTATGTTTTTAGGGAGAGAAGATAACATTCAGCATAATCCTTTTTCGAAACATAGCAGTCTCAAAGCAAGCACGCTACTTGTCATTCTCAGAGGCTCCCCTTAATACTGAATTCTTGAGTTTGTAAGAGAGAAGCGTTTTTAAACCACCATATACCAGAGCGGGGGACGAGACCTATTATATGTTTTGATGTGAAAGTCAAACAATTAACATTCACCATTGCATCAGGGCAACCGCTTCAATCTGTATGTTTTTAGGGATAGAAGATAACATTCAGCATAATCCTTTTTCTTATCTGATTTAGTATTTCAGGCATAATCTTGATTTCCAAAGCGAGAAAAGTTAGAAACTCTAGTGCCATTGTATTCCCTGGTAACAAAAAGATCATGCCTCTGTCTCAAATATTGAGGAAGATATGATAACTTTAGTGATGAAGGTATGTTTCATGGCGGTCATTTTGAATTTCGACTGATAAGAGGGGTTAGACACCCATTTGCAAACTCCACTAAGCTTTTTCTTGTTCTGTAGTCTATTTTGGCCATTTTTAAATAGGTGACGTATTTTAACCATCAAAATTTATTTATGAACACAAGCATCCCCACTACTATAGTCTCCGTTTTCAATTTTTGAACCTGAGGAAAGCACTCTGATAATTTTTTAATAGTTTGTTTTTTGCCTCATCGTCCTTCCAAGGTAACGCCACAGAATATCGTTGATTCACATACTGAACAGATTCAGTGAAAAACGTTGGTAAGTCGTTTTCTACTGAACCTGTCATAAATGTTACAGTTGCATCAATTCCTGTACTCTCCAATGATCTGAAATTGTGTAGTTCTTATTCGGACCACTATATACATGTATATTTCCGGCCGCCGCAGAAGAGGAAGAGATGCAGCAATAAAACAGATGGTGATACAATTAAAACATTTGAATCGACAGGTTATTTGAACAAGTACCTGAAACAATATAACCTAGCTTGGAATTTTGAGCGACGAGCTCACATGACAATATAGTAAAGTCTAGTTGTATTATATCCCGATAATGGTTAAGAACAATCAATGTATATGTATGTCTATGCCTTCACCTGCATTCTGACATGCCACTTTTATCTGAGTGAATTCTTTTATAACGTCACTCAACAGTTTGGATTTAAAAATCTTAGAAATGGTACTCTCAACACCTTAAAGGTGTGGTCAACTGTCAAAATTCGCGGGACAAGTGTCCCCCAGAAGGCGATAGTGCCCGTGGGTAGGCCAAGGCCCTATCCCATAATAATACTAAATATGCGTTTCATACCCAAAGCCTCATTAAGAGGAAGTTCCCAAATCACAGCAAGTTCATATATACTTGAGCGACATCTATGAGTTAATAATTCAAAGCACTTTGTCCTTGCCCCTACTTGGTCGCTGGCTTGCAAACAAACTGACTGTATTACTGCGGGGATTTGGAAACTGCTTGACCCCAAGAGCTTGTATTGACAATCAGTAAACACAAGACATCTGTATGACTTCATGCAATGTTAGACCAACTTGGAAAACGTTGGGCCGACGTTGTGTAAATGTTATACAAATGTCTTGTCTTTGCTGGGCTACAGGAGGACTTTCTCTCAAACATTGTACTTTTATTCAATGTTGGTTCAATGTTGCACCAGCGTCGCAGGCGTTGGCCTAGCATTAAAACAGCATTGAATCTATGTCTTGTTTAAGTATTATCTTGTAATCAGTTCAGTGGCTATATTAATGCCGTCAGTCTGTACTCAATAGGCAACTGTTGGCCTACACTTGACCGTCCCAGGCATGCGCATTTTGCAGTTGAACACTAGTTTAACACTGTACCTGAACTGACGATGACATCAACACATTATCTTGATCATTCGTAAAGGGAGGATATTAACGTTAAATTTTGAGGCAACGATCAGAGGTGACGTATTATGAGTTATCTTGTTCACTTACGGTTAAAGCACAGCTGGCTGTAGGTATTCTATCTTGTTGGACTGATTTGGTGACACCATCACTTCATGACTTCTCTGCATCTCCTGCATTAATAGTCGAGAAGCAGAGGGCTCGTTGTTGGGTAGCAACAGAGTTTTGTAATAAGGATAATTTTTGGGGGGATAGTCACCTTCTTTTCCTTCCCATCTGCTCACTTCAATGCTAACTATGGAGGTAAACGACTGATGATGATAGGGGTAATGATAATATCGTACCGATATTTAGCGGCGTCAATACCAAGAAATGACAAACTTCTCACGTACATGCGACTGAATAGAATTATAAAAACTCCACCAATCGTGAGACGTTCGGTGTCGCATAAATTTAATAATTTTGGTGGTACCAACCCAACAATTCCTGTAGATTCTGTTAAATATGAGGTGATTGGAATCAACAAAGCAATCTTTCAAAATACGACAAGCTTAGATCACTAAACCCCACGTATGTCATGGCAATAGCGCTCACTGATTGAGTGGCACCCCCTGACAGAAGTGAGTTTAAGTATGTGAATTTTGATAGTTCTGCGAAATTTCAAAGGCCTGCCAGAAAGTATTGAATTCTAAGTCGGGCCTACTCACAACTGAAGGGCGATATGCTTAATTTAAGTATCCTTACAGCGGGTTTTCCCGCTTGAGATGTCATTCGAGAAGATAGCACTGGTTTTGTGCGTTTTGATACAGAGCTGTGTGCTGCACAGACTGTGGTGTATGGCTGGTCGACCTAGTAGTTGTAGTTACCGCAGAGGGGGGGGGGGGTGTTCACCATTGATTGCATTGTCCGCAACAGTGCTACTCCCTGTGGTCACCGCTGCATGACATGAATAGACAGATGACAGATATCCGAAATGGTCGTTGAGCTCGTTTTCTGTGATCCATGTCAGTAAGGATGCAAATATCCTATCGGCCAACTGGTGGCTTACAGCGCTGGTCTCTATTAGCGACGTCAGAAACTCCTTTTCTTGTCTCGGCACCTGGGCTCCAGATTCCCTCCCAGCAGCCTGGAGTGTTATAAGACATATAAGAGCGTCTCTGCACTCTCTGATCTTGGCCTCCAGGCACCAGCACAGCAATTCTGCATCCTCACTTCTACTCATAATGCTTACATAAAGTCCTTCTAAATCAATGATGTGGCAAGCAGTACAAGATCTCCCGCTAGGATAGATTCAAAATGTAACTCCGCCCAGATAGTCCTAATGGCGGTCATTGCCACCGACCTCACTTTATTTCTTCTTGAATCAGGAGTCATGAGGAGTCATGTCTTGTTCTCTGCCCGGGTTCTTCACCATGTGAAAGTCACTCTCAGCATGTTCTGGTAAAGAAACAAGTCAGGAGTTTTGTAGATTGTGCACGTGACACATAGTTTATTTACAGAGGACAGGCTGATAAGGATTACAGATATATACAGAAAGTGACACCACCCATTCACAGTTTGACAGTAAATCGATTCACTTCATGCCTACGCTTTAAGCTAATTCATTTGCACGATGTCAACTGATAGCACGCAAAGCATTGAAGAGGTGATAACTGGTCACGACATACTTAACCAGTTGCCCTCCTAATTTGTCTGAGGCGTTGTTAATTTGCTTCATTGCAGAAGAAGCAGAAGACGGCATCTAGCACCTATATACTGGTACTATCTTCATCTCTGCAGCGTTTGGCATCTAAATATATTGGAAAAAACGTTCGTTTCGAGGCCGGGCAACCACCTAAGACGAGGGGCCACTGTCGAACCAACTAACTTACAGTTAATGCGTTGATCTTATGTATAACCATCTGCTATCTTAGCCCACTTACAGCTAAACCTAATAGTGGAGGAGGCAATCTGAAAATTGACGTTATTTAAGGAGTTAGTTGACACTTAAATTCCTAGAGACAAATAATATATCGCTGGAAAGGACGTGCTCGTTGGTCCTTTATTAACGAAAAACTTTTAACATCTCTGGAAAATCAAAACTCAAAGCCTTTCTGGCGCTTTATAAAATCACAGCGCCAGGATAGGTGTGGTGTCTCTTCTTTATTGCATGATGGCCATTTTAACTGCATTCAGACAGCAGACGCAAGGCCGAAATCTTCAACCAACAGTTTTGCTCAGTATTTACTGATGAGGACACCACTAATATGCCTACATTAGAAGGACCACCAACATCTGCCATGGATAATATTGAAATTACACAATCTGGTATAACTAAATTATTGAGTAACTGAACGCCGATAAAGCACCCAGACCTGATGAGCTTCCAAATTTACTCCTCAAAAATGCTGCCAAGGAGATATCTCCTTTTTTTTGACAGATATTTTTGAACACTCTATCCAAACCGGGAAATTACCAGACGAATAGGTCGAGGCTAATTTAGCCCCTGTTTTCAAAAAGAGAGATCGGCATAGGCCTACTGCTTCCAACTACAGGTCGATCTCCTTGACATGTGTTTGTGCCAAATTGCTCGAACACATTATTTGTAAGAACATGACCCACTTTAACAACAACAAAATTTAATATCCTGTGCAACACGGTTTCCGTGCAGAGCATTCTTGCGAAAGCCTGTTACTACTGACCACTGAAGAACTGGTACAAAACTACGAGGACAAAATTCAAACAGATTTAATTGTTTTAGATTTCAGTAAAGCTTTCGATGTAGTTCCCCACCAATGTTTACTACACAAACTTGATCATTACGGACTTAGGGGACCTACACTACTTTGGATTCAAAATTTTCTCACCACTCGGACACAAAAAGAGTAGTAGATGGTAGCTTTTTGGATATTGCTCATGTAGGTTCTGGTGTACCACAGGGTACAGTACTTGGCCCGATTTTATTTCTATGCTTCATTAATGACCTCCCATCCTCGGTCTCATCTGATGTTAGACTCTTTGCTGACGACTGCCTCCTTTATCAGCCCAAAAAATCTAAGGACGATCAAAAAAAAATGCAGGAGGACCTAGCAAAGTTTGAGCGCTGGGCGGAAATTTGAGGGATGAAATTCAACCCATCCAAATGTTCTGTCCTCTGAGTGAAGAGACCCCGAGCTAAAGAGATAGCTTCAGACTATCAACTCAAAGGGGTCACACTCTGAAAAGTATCAAATTCACCCTACCTGGGAGTCAGCATCAGTGAGAACCTGGAATTGGGGGAGCACATCTCCAAAATTGCGAGTAAAGCTAATTCCACACTGGGTTTCCTGGGGAGGAATTTAAAGGGATGTTCCCCTAAATTAAAAGAGATTGCATATTTTTCAACGGTTCGGTACTTTTGGAAAACTCTTGTCCTGTATGGGATCCGTACAGGCAAGCGATATTGAAAAATTAAACAAAATTCAAAGAGCTGCTGCACGTTTTGTAACTAACAACTACCATCGTAGATCAAGTGTTACAGCTCTAATCAAAGATCTAGGCTGGACAGACAGACAGACAGACAGACAGACAGACAGACAGACAGACAGACAGACAGACAGACAGACAGACAGACAGACAGACAGACAGACAGACAGACAGACAGACAGACAGACAGACAGACAGACAGACAGACAGACAGACAGACAGACAGACAGACAGACAGACAGACAGACAGACAGACAGACAGACAGACAGACAGACAGACAGACAGACAGACAGACAGACAGACAGACAGACAGACAGACAGACAGACAGACAGACAGACAGACAGACAGACAGACAGACAGATAGACAGATAGACAGATAGATAGATAGCTTTATTCAGTGAAAAGTACATGTAAACATCACCATATATAAATACAGGGTGTCACCATACTTGCCACCAGGGATAAAAACACCGGAAGAAGTCTAGTGACAAAATCTTATTTCCACAGTGGTCCCTGTTGGCAAGATGGCAGCGGCAAGAGTGAGGATGGAAATATTTCCAACCTAAATAAATATTAAAGGCGTCACATGGCCTATCACATTAAAAGGATGATGCCCAATAAAAACATGAATAAGCATATCATGATATAGATTAGCGAAAAATAAATTATAGACTAGAATATATATCCAATGATAAATTACAATAATATAAGTACAGTAATTACTTTATTCCTACCTCAGGCAGCCCAGCCACGGGACAAGTCCAAGACAGAGCTGACTAAGGCCGACCTGGACGCAGCTACCAACCATTAGAAAAAAATTAGCTGGCTAAATAAAGATGTTTTCTTCTTCAGTTTTTACCAATGACATAAAGTGTTTTTTTATTAATGAGCGAAAATGTAAAGGGTTTTCAGTTGCTCGAATGGGGATTGGTAGCTGGTTCCAGAACTTAGCAGCAATGTATGAGAACGATTTGTCTCCCGAACTGCTGACCCTAGGCAGGACCAAAGAGAGAACACTATTTCTGGTGTTATAGGAGTGTCGTTCCCGGACCATGGAAATGCCCTCCCTTAAGGACGAGGAGCATTTCCATGGATCAGTCTATGCATGTTAGTTGAAACAATTTGTTGTACTCTGAATCTAACCGGGAGCCAATTTACCCAATTAAATTCAGAGTACCCTATATGGCTACGTGGGGTTAGATCTAGAACAAATCTAATGGTTTTATTCTGAAGGATTTGTAATTTGTGCTTTAGGTTCTTTTGCAAACCATGGTACCATGAAGAGCTAAATGCTAAATTTAGACATTTGGCCTGTCTTCTCAAAAATTTTAAACGGGAATTTCCTTTTTTCAAAATATTTTCCAAAATCAATTTACCGCTTAATGTTTGTTCTAGATCTACCCCCAGGTACCGAACAGATTTTTTAAAAGAAAATATCGTATCCCCACATTTAAAATCTAAAGATGGTGAGCTGCCGATTTCCTTGCATGATCCAAAGAAAATAAATTCTGTTTTACCCAGATGTAAAGAAAGTTTATTATCAACCAGCCAACTACTCAAAGCACAGAGCTCCTTTCCTAGCTTTTCCTGTATGACCTTGATGTCTTTCCCGGAAACTAATAAAGCAGAGTCATCCGCATATTATATGAGTTTACATTTTACTGCGGATTCCATGTCATTAACATATATTATGAAAAGCAATGGACCCAGGATGAAACCCTGTGGTACACCACAGGGTACCATCCTGGGTTTGAAAAAGGTACCATTTATATCTACTTTCTGGGTTTGATTCGTTAAATACGAGTCGAACCAGGAAACTGAAACATTATTAAGCCCTGAAGCTTGAAGTTTATCTGATAATAAAGAATGGTTTACAGTGTCAGAGGCCTTCTGTAGATCTATCATGACCATGCCGGTGTAAAGGCCATTATCCATACCATGCCGAATATAGTCTGTTAAATAAGTCAAACATGTATCGGTCGAAAAAGAAGTACGGAAACCTGATTGAAATTTATAAAATAAATCATTTTCTTTCAAATAAATTTCAAGTTGAATATGAACAGCCCTTTCTAAAATTTTAGATAGAGTGCTTAGAATGGATACTGGTCTATAGTTACCCGGTTCTAATTTGGAATTCTTTTTGTACAAGGGAATGACTCTGGCAGTTTTCATTTCATCTGGAACAACACCTGTTTTTAATGATAAATTAATAATGTATGAAATAGGGTAGGCAATACCTTCGGCACCGTCACGAATAAATCTTGCAGGTAGGTCATCAAGACCAGTAGCCTTTCTAGGTGATAAACCTTTAAGCATTTTACACACTTCGGTTTTACCAGAAATGCATAACCAGAAATGTATAGCTCCGGCCTGTTGATTTCAGACAGTATGTTCACCAAATTGCATATAACTCAAAATCTATTTCACCTATAAACTTGATTCTGGTGTCATCGGAAAGAGCGATCATGTATCTTTAAATTGGCTTTGTTAGTACAATTTTAAATATTATATGGTAGTTGTAGGATGGTAATATCAATCAGATACCACGCTCAAACTGCCTGTCCACATGTATGTCCCGGGGTTCTCTGTGAGAAATTGGAAGCTCATAATTATTAAATTAGCTTGTAGCTATGACAACCAGCGTACTTCTCTTATAGGGCGCTTTGGTATGTTGTTTGACCCCTTTGTGGATAACTAGAAACTGTTGTGTTATTGCCAGTATGTGGTTCACAAACGAATATCTGTGCACAGTTTAACAATACACACATGAAATATACTGGCATGTCTGTATAATGTTGGGTAGAAATGCTAAGATGGCTTGAGGCACAAAATACTGTGTGTGTTAGCGACCAACACCTGGATGAAAGTGTCCAGAATAGCTTTTATCCAAGCAGCAGCAAAGAGCAGATAAAAATCGCACATATAGCTAAGCATACGTAATATTATTATAGAGTACATATAGAGAAACATATGTTTGCTCTTAGGAATCATATGTTTTCATCGGACATTCTAAATTGGATGGCCCAAAATAATTAAACAGGCTCATATGTCAAAAAATAAAATGAAATGAATCGGGCTTTAGGCCACTTTTGTGCACATATAGGCTAAACTGGGCCAAGAGAACCTCCTTATCTTGGTGAGTCATCAGCACCCTGTACTGCAGCTACAAGTCTCTGGAAGAGGAGTTAGGCATCAATGTGAATGACATCGTCTCTTATCTTGGTGAGTCATCCGCACCCTGTACTGCAGCTACAGGTCTCTTGAAGAGGAGTCTTATATTCATGGTATTGGTGTTGCTGAGGTGACATATCTGATCTTTCGTTTTTAACGAGTGCTGTGCCACGGTTTTTCCCACCATATCTGTTTGTATCTCCTCACCCATCTCCTGACTACGACAATAATTTACTGAGGCATCACCTGTTATATCGGACGCGATGATATGCAATGTTTAATTCTGAGAGAAAGGAATTATTGGTATCAGATACTACATAATGTTTTATTAGCACATTAATAACCACATTGTAAACACGTTCAAGATGTAAGCCAGTAAAGGAGCATAAATTCAATGATTCCCATGCTAACATTCATAACTAATCGGGGTACATTATTGGGCCAGCGTTGCAGACGATGAACCAGCATCGGTTCAACGTCTGATGTTTACTGGGGGTCTGAGCTGTAGAAGCTGAAATACGTCTGTGATTGAACAAAATCAACATTTTCTATGACACTCAAACGTTTTAAATGTATTACTAATTCATTATAAGTATACATTTGCAAGGCTGGCTCAACATTATGCAACGTTGGTTCAACGCCTCGTGGCATAAAGCTCCATTTATTTCCTTAACTGGGATACAGAACAGTAGACAGTCTAATACTAAAATAATCTAAGAGGTTTTTATTTAAAACCGAGACCCAACGTCCTGCAAAGATTGGTCTAAAACACACTCTGAAGGGACGACCAGCCCACCGCACCTCACGGCAGGGTGCCGCACCCCACGGGCAGGATGGCCACGGGCAGAATGCCGCATCCGACGGACAGGGTGGCCAAGGGCAGGGTGCCGCACCCCGCGGGCAGGGTGGCCATGAACGGAGTGGCAGATTACCACCCTCCCGACATCTAAAAATCCCGCCACGCATATATTATACCAGAAAATTTAATTTGGAATTTGTACTTGAAAAGGTGTGAATGGTGGCCATTTTAACTCAGATCAGCGATTGTTTCAACTGATCAACAGCTAGTCTACAATATTTACAAATTAATGGCTGATTGCATTAAAGTCTATAATTTCGTTGTCGGGTGGCTAAATGGTAGGCCTGCTATATAATAATGCCCATAGCAAAGAGTGGGTCATATAAGAAATCTTCAGAAGTGTCCTAGATTTTTTATTGCGCCCATTGTTGTCCATTAACTACATTATTTCAGATCTAATATTGACCCACATCTCCGTGCAGACGACAAATCACCTTTGCACATTATAACTAACCCTTTCGCGACTAACATAAAACTTGATGTTGTTCTAGGATAAAGGATAAACTATGTAATAATGTTGTCAGTGTACATTGTTTATTTTTTCTTTTATAATTATATATTAAAAAAAAACAAGTAGTAGTCATGTGGAGGTTTGCAATTACATGTATATATATATAAATAAATGAATTTAACACAAAATCACGCTGAAATTCATGAGGAAGGGGAAGTGGGAGCTCATATGATATACACGCCCATCTACACCAATCGACAGCTAGCAGAAGACGCTCAACCAATGCTGTTTTAATGTTGGTACACCATCTACGGAGCTCAGCCAGCATTGAACTAACATAGATATAACGTTTTGTGTTTGCTAGGAGGATGCCCGCAGATGTAACTATTATAAGCGCTTATACACTATTGTACGTGATTATTATGTTCTCCACTGGGAGATTATAAATGTACACCTATGTTCGATCAATAAATTAAATTATCAATCAATCAATCAATCAATCAATCAATCAATCAATCAATCAATCAATCGGTCGGTCGGTCGGTCGGTCGGTCGGTCGATCGGTCGGTCGGTCAGTCGGTCGGTCGGTCGGTCGGTCGGTCGGTCGGTCGGTAGGTCACTTGTGAAACATAAGTTGTCAAAATTAATATTGGTACGATATTTTCAGGTTATGATAATAACTTAAAGTGGGCGGAAATGATAAATCCCAAACTAATGTCTGTATCTACGTTTTGTATCACATTATTTCATAGGTTTAGTATTTTCAATCACTGCAAGTATTTTGCTGCGTCAACATGAACATTCTTCAATTAACTGTAACCAACATTTTTAAACTAGTAATTTTGTAGTTCTCTCATCATGATAGAGCGACAAAAAATTACAATTCGTCCCATTGAAGTAAGCTTGAAGGTGCTAAACTGTCACTTTGTAAAGTGGCAGTTTAGCACATTCTAGCTCCAAGGGGACCAATTGTCTATTTTATACCTGGATAAACAAGGAAGTCACCGCCAAATTTGTCAGCAGTGGTTAAGAAATGTCCATTTTCCCAAAGATCTTTGAAGGCTCTATATCTCAGACGCCCTGTAGGAGTATCTGGGTATTCCCAGTCTGCGGTCTTGGCGTCTTGCTTCTTGAACGGATCGGCTGTGACCATAAAAGAAACACACACAAGTAATTTTCAAATGCATCAGCTACGAGCTGCAATAAACAATGTTTAAATGTTAGGTACATATTTCGTCGTTCAAATGACTTTTGTTATTTATCTCCAAGTAGTTAACTCCTAACATGTTTTTAGCGGGACATACATGTGAAATGGCAATTTTACCTCAATATTTAATGGATATTACTATCCAGCAACTACCATACAACATTACTAGTATTATTAAAAACCGCAAATAAAAGATACATGATCGCTCTTTCTGATGACACCAGAACCAAGTTTATAAGTGAAATATATTTTGAGTTATATGCAATTTGGTGAACATACTGTCTGAAATCAACAGGCCGGAGCTATACATTTCTGATTATGCCTTTCTGGTTTCACTGAGCAAAGAGAAAGAGAAAGCATTTTGAACAACTCCTTTCTGTTTATAATATTGATGAATAAATTTACTGTTGAAAATGTTGACTGCCTCCGGTAGTTTAAACACCTGTTTACTAGCCACTGTTGTAAAAAAACGCATTAAAAGTATCAGCTACCTTTAGTTTGTCAAAAGTTGTTGAACCATCAACATCTAAGCCAATGGAGGTTGAACCAGATTTCAGTTTGGATGACGTTCCAAGTGATTTCAGTGTTTTCCAAAGGTCTCATGAGGAATTTTTATGATCTTCAATTTTGTTATTATTAAAATGTCTTTTAGCTTTTCGAATAGAGTATTGCACTTTATTTCGCAATTTGGAGAAATGTTTAAAATCATCAGCAATTTTACTTTTTCGAAAATTATGTAAAGCTTGATCTCGCTGATTGATTAAGTCCAAAATATGCCCGTCCATCCAAGGTTCTGATCTCTGTTTCAACCGTACCTGCTTGATAGGGGCCACTCTGTTGAGAGCCTTAATAAAAAGATTATGAAATAAGGCCCAAGCCTCATTAACATCTTCTATGTCAGTAACTTGAAACCAGTTTTTTATTTAACTCCATGAGAAAATTTTCAGACGAATAGTTTTTCATGGAGCGAATTTTTACGGAATTATGAGTGTTAAAAGAACCTCTTTGAACCTTTCGTGTACAATACGTGAGAAAATGATCACTGAGTCCTATATTTATAACACCAGACTGAGAAATTTTGTCCCCAAGGGAAACAAAAATTAAGTCTAGACAAGATTCACTTGTGGGGGTAATTCTGGTAGGAGTGTTTATTAGTTGTACCCAATTGAAAATAAACATCAAGTGTTTTACAGTAGAAAACATGTTACTCTGTTGCTTAAGTGCATTAGAGTTGAAATCTCCTAAAACAATTGTTTCTAAATCTGAATTTTTTTCTTTAAGAACCAGCCCAGTTGGATAGGCACGTTTTTAACAAACTGCAGTTAACTGCTTCACATAAAGTTAATCAGCAGTTAAAACAGGCCCAATATTAACCTGAGTCTTCTCTATCTGTTTATGAACACCTCAGTTTGATATGATATATAACACTGTCGAAGTCATTCGTTTCCTTATAAGATATTGTTGACAATAAGACATACTTTATTAAAAGGATGCTGAGCGCTTCGGCCCTTTTCCAACTCGGCCCCCTTACCAACTCGGCCGCTTTACCAACTCGCCTCCCTAGGGTTCACCAACTCGGCCTCCATTGGTTTGCCAACTCGGCCCCTTCCTACATGGTAAATAGACTAACTATTAAACCATAGCAGACACAATTTGTTAATTAAATTTTCAACGCGATAGGCCCTAAATGTGAATCCGACTATCATGAATATAGATAAAAACGTAGGCCTATATTTAAATGACACTTTGCGTGTCAATAGTAATAAATCACAAACAAGCATTCAGTATTTACCAATGTTATATTTTATTCAATGAATAAATAGGCTATGTATTCGAATTTTAGAATTCCAGCACATCTTGTATGCATGTATTGTATTATGCATGTTACTATGCATGTATGTACAATAAAAAAATGTCACAGTATTTGTGCAATATAATCAGTCTTGAATGAAATGTAATTCCTATTTCACATAGCACAGGAGAAAGATAGGCATAGGCATACTGGTGACACCCATAATATATATATCACAATGTTCTTATGACGTTTCGTCAGGTGATTCTGTGATTCTGGTGTAGTAGATGGCACCACAGGCTCTCAGGAGAGCTGAGGCAGATATACCGCGTCCATCTGCGTATTTCTCCCATTGGCTGAATATCTTCCCCTGTACCTGTCTGTATTTCTTTCGCTGGTATCGTGAAAGCTTTCCTTCGCCTAGTAGATGGGCTTGGATTTTCACCATCTGGCTCTCCTTGTGAAGGAGGTAGTGCCAGAATTTTCCTGATGATTTTGTGTGTAGCAACATCATTGGTGTAGCTGCCCTGTAATCCAATTGACTGCACCTTTCTCAAAACTGCTTGAATCCAATGAAAGGCGCAGCCCCGTATGGTTATACGAGGCATGACTTCTCTAGCTGCTGCCCAAATAGCGGCTTCAAAATCCACGACCAGTTCCTGTACATGGGGGCGTTCCAGATGAAGAAGTAGTGTCTTCAGGACAGCGGCATAGTCAAAACAATAAAAAATATCAACAGCAAGTTGCTGACCAACCTAAAACCTTAAGTGAACAACCGCTGTGTGATTTCTGCGGGGTCACAGGGCACAGGTCTAAAGCTTGCCGTTTCGGATCTGTTGTGACTTGCTACCTGTGTGGCGAAAAGAAACATAAGGCGAATCGGTGCCCAAACAAATAGGAATCCGGCCAAGATGAGTGTGCCGGAAAAAACTGCACTAACTCTCCATCCCTAGCCAGTGTTCCAGGTACGCCAAAAATTCCCACAAGCACAAATGCATCAAGGCGGAACTACAAAAGTAAAAATAGTACTGACAATCGAACTTCTGTATTATACCTTAATGCGAGAAACGTCAAATCTGTGTCAAAGAACAGGAATAAACTTCACCAACTGAAAGACGCTGTCACTTTGGGTAGATTTGACATTGTTGCCATTACAGAGACATGGCTAGACAGCAAGGTGAATGACAGTGAGCTCATGCACCCAAATTATAGTGTGTACAGACGAGACAGGCATGATATTTTGAGTGATAAAATTGGTGGCGGTGTAGCCTTATGTGTAAATAACAATATATCATCCTGTCGACGTCATGACTTAGAACCTCAAGAAGAGATTGTTGTGTGTGAAGTTAAACTGAACAATCAAAGTAAAATTCTGTTCATTCTCGCATATAAGCCACCTAATAGAGATGTATCACAATTTATATGTAACGTTTCTCCTTTACTAGAAGCAGCTACATCCAACTTTAAAAACGTTTGCTTACTGGGTGATTTTAACATGCGAAATATTGACTGGTCCAATTACTCGTCAAAGTCTGAATCTGGTAATTTATTTTGTAATATGATAACAGAGAACTCCCTCTTTCAGATGAATAACGTAATTTCAAATAAGCATGGCAGTCTTCTTGATTTGGTGTTCACTACTGAGCCAAATCTAGTGGACGAGCCCGTCGAATGTCCCATCGACTTTGATACAGACCATTCAATACTTACGTTTAAACTCAATCTTTCAGGCTGCAACAAACGAAAAATACCCAGAGTAGTGTATAATTTTAAACAAGTTGATTTTAGTGCTCTGCGATCACTGATTACAAATAGTAATAGGTCCCTCAATACTTCACTAAATCATTCTACCCATATGAACGAAGCTTGGTCCATCTGGAGCTCAACAGTCACTGAACATATTAATCAATGTATACCACGGGTACCAGTGAAAAATAGTTCTAAACATCCATGGATGGATGGTGAAGTACGACACATGCATAACTGTAAACACACTGCTTGGGCTGCAGCCAAACGAACGAACAATGTACAGATGTGGAACAAATTTAAATATTTGCGAAACAAATTAAAACTAATGCTCAGAGATAAACGTAACAGTTTTATGTCTGATCTAGCCCTATCACTGAAGAATAATGCTAAGCGCTTCTGGACTTTTGTCGTCTGAACACCAATTCTCGCCAAATACCTGCAGTGGTATCTGATGGCCAAAACGATGTCACTGACGCCGCTGATAAAGCAAAAATGTTTAATGATTACTTTCCCTCTGTATTTTCCACTCCAAAAACAGGAAATGCTCTACCTGCTGTTTCAGTTAAGTCAGACAACATGCTTGCTAATATAGTTTTTTCTGAAATTGATGTAATCAATGTACTGAAAGGGTTAGATGTTAACAAAGGCTCTGGTCCCGATGACATACCCCTAAAGGTGTTGAGAGAGTGTGCCGATGAATTAGCCCCCTCTTTAACCACACTGTTTAACCTCAGTATGTCAACTTGTACATTACCTGAAGTGTGGAAGTATTCTAATGTTGTACCAATTCACAAAAAAGGCAAGAAATACAAAGTCGATAATTACAGACCAATATCACTTCTCAACAGTGTGAGTAAAGTTATGGAACGACTTGTATTCAATCACATTTATCCGGTTGTCAGTCCTCAAATTAATTCGGCTCAACATGGTTTTATGAAACATCGCTCTACTACCACACAACTAATTGATACATATTCTGATATCAGTAGAAATTTAGACTCTGGAAGTCAAACAGACATTATATTTCTTGACTTTGCTAAAGCCTTTGATTCTGTACCGCACGCCCTGATAGTTCACAAGCTTAAAACATTTGTCTTTGGCAGTAACTTATTGCAGTGGATTGAAAATTATCTGCAAGGTCGGTATCAGTCAGTTATGATAGAAGGTCAGGTATCATCACCTTTACCTGTAACATCAGGTGTACCGCAAGGTTCCATTATTGGACCACTATTATTTGTTTTATACATAAATGATATCTGCGATGTTTGTACATCATTTATGAAATTATATGCTGACGATGCCAAACTTTATCGAAATATAAAATCAAGACAAGATGTCCTTTCACTTCAGAATGATCTTAATGCACTGTTTCTGTGGAGCAAAATTTGGAGAATGAACTTCAACATATCAAAATGTAAATTCATGTCGATATGCCGTAAAGTAAAAATAGATTTTGACTACTCCATTGATAATAATATCTTATCTAGAGTAACTGAATTTAATGATCTTGTAATAACCATCACTAGTAAATTATCTTGGTGTGAGAATGTGAAAACTGTTTCATCAAAAGCCCATTCTATGATAGGAATGATAAAACGTTCTGTTGGCTTTAATAGCCCCATTGATGTTAAGCGCCAATTATATTTGGCCCATGTCAGAAGTATTCTTGAGTACTGTAGTCCGATGTGGAGTCCCAATCATGTTAAAGACATAATCAAATTAGAACGGGTGCAACGTCAAGCTTCAAAATTCATTCTCAATGACTATGTTTCACCCTATCACGAAAGATGCACAGCATTATCTATCTTGCCTTTGTGCTTCCGTCGAGAAATAATCGACTTGTGTTTTTTATACAGTTACCTTCACGGTAAACTATCTTGTGATTACTCTAGTAATTTTGAGTTAGCTTGTCCGCATAATGGCCTCAGATCTGCTCAACAGGGTGTTCTATTCAAATTACCTCTGTGCAAGACTGTTCAGTTCCAATGTACTTATTTTTATCGCACTGCTCGCTTATGGAACACTTTACCTTTTGTTATCCGAGATGCTAGTAGCTTGCAGATTTTTAAGAAGAACCTGAATGAATTATATCTCGCCATGGTAAACTTATTTGATGTCAATAATCGATGTACCTGGAGCCTGGCTTGTGTAAATTGTCGAATATAGCTGAACATTTTGTGTCTTAAACTACCTGTGCAATTTGAATCGGCTGTGAGACGGCTATTTGAGCTGTCACCAGCCACTCATGACTAGTGACGGAGGGCTCCGTTGTCGATACTCATGTGTTGGCAGATGACAAACCGCCCCGCCTTACTTATACTCGTGTATTGAATATATATCTATATATTTAGCACAAATGGCACCTTAAGTGATCGACCTATGAACGATAATCTGCGAATGTTGCATTGTGTTGTCTGCCTGGCTCGAATTCAGGCCGGAGACAGTCTCTGATACTGTTCGGAGCAGACCGACATCACTCTACATGATCACGCTTGTCATGATCTGACTTAGAGTATTACCACATGGCATGGATGGCTGTTCCCCTCAAAATTATTATTTGTTTTTTTTTCTGTTTTATTTTTAAGTTAAGTAATTTTTCAGTAGCCTTTGTTTCCAGACCAGGTGGGTCCTTATGCTGAATTTCAAAGATCTCTAATCAACTAATTTACTTCTTGAGCTTGGGATTGTTTTTCCTCCAGTCTAAAATTGCATATGTGGTACTACTAAATACTAATATTTCGGCTGCGCGACGGCTATATGAGCTGACGTCAGTAGATGTATTCTAGGTTTATAGTATTACTTTAATTTAGGGATGTATGTAGGCCTATGTTAAAATTAGGAGTGCCATAAGTTTTTACTGTTTTTCCTTTTCACATATCCTAGTTGTATGTCCTTTGATATAATAGACAACTAAAGCATTTAGAGGTTTTAATTAGGTTTCTACGCTTTCCAGAGTGTCCTTTTTTGCTACACCGTGTAGAGCACAGTGTAGCTATTTTATCTCTGGTTTTGGTGCGGGAAACAGATGACAGACAATTGTCGGTTATTTTATTTTATGTGTACAAATAGTAAACTTTATAATCTATACTATGTACATTTTTATATTGCTATTGCTATTTTAAACAATGGATATTATTTTATTCTATAATTTTAATTCACTTATATGGTTGACAGGCATTGTAGAGGTCGTCTCGACCTGTTCCCGTCAACCAATGTTAATAACATGTTCAAAAAATGATAATAATAATTATAATGTACCATTTTTGCATGTTTTTAACTAGAAGTCAAATAAACAATAAACATAAACAATAAACAACCTTGCGTTTTCCACTCATCAGGAAAAACGCAAGAGGTACCTGCTCGATGTTTTCATCTTGTCTCAGGAAAGCATGGACTGACAGCAGCCAGTAAGATATAATTTGTGGATTTGGCATGGAAGCATACTAATAAGTGGGTTTGTGTCATCGCCAACCACGACTGTTGGGCTTGATGTTTTCTTGAAGCCGCTATGGCAGTTTGCACTATTAACATATCGCTTTGTTAAACATGTTAGAAATGATCTTCCCGTTTCTTCTTCAAGACCACAGAGCCTGAAACTTGTACAGTTGCACCTACATAGATGCTAGAGAGTTTCTGGTGAACCACATCAACACATAAATTAGTGTTTTATAGTGTTTGCTGACATACTCTACATAATGCTTGCATGTTTTTCCATATGGGCTTCCTTCACACAGAGAGACTCTATAAAATAAGGTACCTCTATCTAATATATATTGAATGTTAATTTTGGGTGGTGGTGTGTTATCAGGCATGTGATTCCACAGTGCATCAGCTAGGCTAGATTTATTCGACCTTCTGGGAGTAAACTTACTATTATAGGGTTGAGTGATAGCTACATACATGTAGCTCGTACTGAAATATATTTGTTAGGTTATCAGTACCCTGTCTGGCTGCTACAAAGTTCTGGAAGAGGAGTAAGGTAACAACTTAAATGACATCATCTCTTATCTTGGGGAGTTATCAGCACCCTGTCCTGCAGCTACACGTTTCTTGAAGAGGAGTCAGGTGAATGACCTCGTCTCTCATCTTGGTGAGTCATCATGCAGTATCCTGTCATGCAGCTACAAGTCTCTGGAAGAGGAGTTAGGCATCAATGTGAATGACTTCGTCTCTTATCTTGGTGAGTCATCAGCACCCTGTACTGCAGCTACAAGTCTATTGAAGAGGAGTTAGGCATCAATGTGAATGACTTCGTATCTTATCTTGGTGAGTCATCAGCACCCTGTACTGCAGCTACAAGTCTCTGGAAGAGGAGTTAGGCATCAATGTGAATGACATCGTCTCTTATCTTGGTGAGTCATCAGCACCCTGTACTGCAGCTACAGGTCTCTTGAAGAGGAGTCTTATATTCATGGTATTGGTGCTGCTGAGGTGACATATCTGATCTTTCGTTTTTAACGAGTGCTGTGCCACGGTTTTTCCCACCATATCTGTTTGTATCTCCTCACCCATCTTCTGACTACGACAATAATTCACTGAGGCATCACCTGTTATATCGGACGCGATGATATGCAATGTTTAATTCTGAGAGAAAGGAATTATTGGTATCAGATACTACATAATGTTTTATTAACACATTAATAACCACATTCATAACTACATTCATAACTAATTGGGGTACATTATTGGGCCAGCGTTGCAGACGATGAACCAGCATCGGTTCAACGTCTGATGTTTACTGGGGGTCTGAGCTGTAGAAGCTGAAATACGTCTGTGATTGAACAAAATCAACATTTTCTATGACACTCAAACGTTTTAAATGTATTACTAATTCATTATAAGTATACATTTGCAAGGCTGGCTCAACATTATGCAACGTTGGTTCAACGCCTCGTGGCATAAAGCTCCATTTATTTCCTTATCTGGGATACAGAGCAGTAGACAGTCTAATACTAAAATAATCTAAGAGATTTTTATTTAAAACCGAGACCCAACGTCCTGCAAAGATTGGTCTAAAACACACTCTGAAGGGACGACCAGCCCACCGCACCTCACGGCAGGGTGCCGCACCCCACGGGCAGGATGGCCACGGGCAGAATGCCGCACCCGACGGACAGGGTGGCCAAGGGCAGGGTGCCGCACCCCGCGGGCAGGGTGGCCATGAACGGAGTGGCAGATTACCACCCTCCCGACATCTAAAAATCCCGCCACGCATATATTATACCAGAAAATTTAATTTGGAATTTGTACTTGAAAAGGTGTGAATGGTGACCATTTTAACTCAGATCAGCGATTGTTTCAACTGATCGACAGCTAGTCTACAATATTTACAAATTAATGGCTGATTGCATTAAAGTCTATAATTTTGTTGTCGGGTGGCTAAATGGTAGGCCTGCTATATAATAATGCCCATAGCAAAGAGTGGGTCATATAAGAAATCTTCAGAAGTGTCCTAGATTTTTTATTGCGCCCATTGTTGTCCATTAACTACATTATTTCAGATCTAATATTGACCCACATCTCCGTGCAGACGACAAATCACCTTTGCACATTATAACTAACCCTTTTGCGACTAACATAAACTTGATGTTGTTCTAGGATAAATAATAAACTATGTGATAATGTTGTCAGTGTACATTGTTTATTTTTTCTTTTATAATTATATATTAAAAAAAAACAAGTAGTAGTCATGTGGAGGTTTGCAATTACATATATATATATATAAATAAATGAATTTACCACAAAATCACGCTGAAATTCATGAGGAAGGGGAAGTGGGAGCTCATATGATATACACGCCCATCTACACCAATTGACAGCTAACAGAAGACGCTCAACCAATGCTGTTTTAATGTTGGTACACCATCTACGGAGCTCAGCCAGCATTGAGCTAACATAGATATAACGTTTTGTGTTTGCTAGGAGGATGCCGCAGATGTAACTATTATAAGCGCTTATACACTATTGTACGTGATTATTATGTTCTCCACTGGGAGATTATAAATGTACACCTATGTTCGATCAATAAATTAAATTATCAATCAATCAATCAATCAATCAATCAATCAATCAATCAATCAATCAATCAGTCGGTCGGTCGGTCGGTCGGTCGGTCGGTCGGTCGGTCGGTCGGTCGATATTTTCAGGTTATGATAATAACTAAAAGTGGGCGGAAATGATAAATCCCAAACTAATGTCTGTATCTACGTTTTGTATCACATTATTTCATAGGTTTAGTATTTTCAATCACTGCAAGTATTTTGCTGCGTCAACATGAACATTCTTCAATTAACTGTAACTAACATTTTTAAACTAGTAATTTTGTAGTTCTCTCATCATGATAGAGCGACAAAAAATTACAATTCGTCCCATTGAAGTAAGCTTGAAGGTGCTAAACTGTCACTTTGTAAAGTGGCAGTTTAGCACATTCTAGCTCCAAGGGGACCAATTGTCTATTTTATACCTGGATAAACAAGGAAGTCACCGCCAAATTTGCCAGCAGTGGTTAAGAAATTTCCATTTTCCCAAAGATCTTTGAAGGCTCTATATCTCAGACGCCCTGTAGGAGTATCTGGGTATTCCCAGTCTGCGGTCTTTGCGTCTTGCTTCTTGAACGGATCGGCTGTGACCATAAAAGAAACACACACAAGTAATTTTCAAATGCATCAGCTACGAGCTGCAATAAACAATGTTTAAATGTTAGGTACATATTTCGTCGTTCAAATGACTTTTGTTATTTATCTCCAAGTAGTTAACTCTTAACATGTTTTTAGCGGGACATACATGTGAAATGGCAATTTTACCTCAATATTTAATGGATATTACTATCCAGCAACTACCATACAACATTACTAGTATTAATAAAAACCGCAAATAAAAGATACATGATCGCTCTTTCTGATGACACCAGAACCAAGTTTATAGGTGAAATATATTTTGAGTTATATGCAATTTGGTGAACATACTGTCTGAAATCAACAGGCCGGAGCTATACATTTCTGATTATGCCTTTCTGGTTTCACTGAGCAAAGAGAAAGAGAAAGCATTTTAAACAACTCCTTTCTGTTTATAATATCGATGAATAAATTTACTGTTAAAAATGTTGACTGCCTCCGGTAGTTTAAACACCTGTTTACTAGCCACTGTTGTAAAAAAACGCATTAAAAGTATCAGCTACCTTTAGTTTGTCAAAAGTTGTTGAACCATCAACATCTAAGCCAATGGAGGTTGAACCAGATTTCAGTTTGGATGAAGTTCCAAGTGATTTCAGTGTTTTCCAAAGGTCTCATGAGGAATT
The DNA here is from genome assembly GCA_964017125.1 of Flabesymbios commensalis. Lineage (NCBI taxonomy): Eukaryota > Metazoa > Annelida > Polychaeta > Terebellida > Flabelligeridae > Flabesymbios > Flabesymbios commensalis. Next base: position 56,959,276 of record OZ024915.1, read on the forward strand.
TTTATGATCTTCAATTTTGTTATTATAAAAATGTCTTTTAGCTTTTCGAATAGAGTATTGCACTTTATTTCGCAATTTGGAGAAATGTTTAAAATCATCAGCAATTTTACTTTTTCGAAAATTATGTAAAGCTTGATCTCTCTGATTGATTAAGTCCAAAATATGTCCGTCCATCCAAGGTTCTGATCTCTGTTTCAACCGTACCTGCTTGATAGGGGCCACTCTGTTGAGAACCTTAATAAAAAGATTATGAAATAAGGCCCAAGCCTTATTAACATCTTCTATGTCAGTAACTTGAAACCAGTTTTTTATTTAACTCCATGAGAAAATTTTCAGACGAATAGTTTTTCATGGAGCAATTTTTTACGGAATTATGAGTGTTAAAAGAACCTCTTTGAACCTTTCGTGTACAATACGTGAGAAAATGATCACTGAGTCCTATATTTATAACACCAGACTGAGAAATTGTGTCCCCAAGGGAAACAAAAATTAAGTCTAGACAAGATTCACTTGTGGGGGTAATTCTGGTAGGAGTGTTTATTAGTTGTACCCAATTGAAAATAAACATCAAGTGTTTTACAGTAGAAAACATGTTACTCTGTTGCTTAAGTGCATTAGAGTTGAAATCTCCTAAAACAATTGTTTCTAAATCTGAATTTTTTTCTTTAAGAACCAGCCCAGTTGGATAGGCACGTTGTGAGGAACCAACCAAGTTGAATAGACACGTTGTTGAAAACCGGCCCAGTTGGATAGGCACGTTTTTAACAAACTGCAGTTAACTGCTTCACATAAAGTTAATCAGCAGTTAAAACAGGCCCAATATTAACCTGAGTCTTCTCTATCTGTTTATGAACACCTCAGTTTGCTATGATATATAACACTGTCGAAGTCATTCGTTTCCTTATAAGATATTGTTGACAATAAGACATACTTTATTAAAAGGATGCTGAGCGCTTCGGCCCTTTTCCAACTCGGCCTCCTTACCAACTCGGCCGCTTTACCAACTCGGCCCCCTAGGGTTCACCAACTCGGCCTCCATTGGTTTGCCAACTCGGCCCCTTCCTACATGGTAAATAGACTAACTATTAAACCATAGCAGACACAATTTGTTAATGAAATTTTCAACGCGATAGGCCCTAAATGTGAATCCGACTATCATGAATATAGATAAAAACGTAGGCCTATATTTAAATGACACTTTGCGTGTCAATAGTAATAAATCACAAACAAGCATTCAGTATTTATCAATGTTATATTTTATTCAATGAATAAATAGGCTATGTATTTGAATTTTAGAATTCTAGCACATCTTGTATGCATGTTATTAGGCATGTATTGTATTATGCATGTTGCTATGCATGTATGTACAATAAAAAAATGTCACAGTATTTGTGCAATATAATCAGTCTTGAATGAAATGTAATTCCTATTTCACATAGCACAGGAGAGAGATAGGCATAGGCATACTGGTGACACCCATAATATATATATCACAATGTTCTTATGACGTTTCGTCAGGTGATTCTGTGATGCTGGTGTAGTAGATGGCACCACAGGCTCTCAGGAGAGCTGAGGCAGATATACCGCGTCCATCTGCGTATTTCTCCCATTGGCTGAATATCTTCCCCTGTACCTGTCTGTATTTCTTTCGCTGGTATCGTGAAAGCTTTCCTTCGCCTAGTAGATGGGCTTGGATTTTCACCATCTGGCTCTCCTTGTGAAGGAGGTAGTGCCAGAATTTTCCTGATGATTTTGTGTGTAGCAACATCATTGGTGTAGCTGCCCTGTAATCCAATTGACTGCACCTTTCTCCAGACTGCTTGAATCCAATGAAAGGCGCAGCCCCGTATGGTTATACGAGGCATGACTTCTCTAGCTGCTGCCCAAATAGCGGCTTCAAAATCCACGACCAGTTCCTGTACATGGGGGCGTTCCAGATGAAGAAGTAGTGTCTTCAGGACAGCGGCATAGTCAAAACAATAAAAAATATCAACAGCAAGTTGCTGACCAACCTAAAACCTTAAGTGAACAACCGCTGTGTGATTTCTGCGGGGTCACAGGGCACAGGTCTAAAGCTTGCCGTTTCGGATCTGTTGTGACTTGCTACCTGTGTGGCGAAAATAAACATAAGGCGAATCGGTGCCCAAACAAATAGGAATCCGGCCAAGATGAGTGTGCCGGAAAAAACTGCACTAACTCTCCATCCCTAGCCAGTGTTCCAGGTACGCCAAAAATTCCCACAAGCACAAATGCAATAAGGCGGAACTACAAAAGTAAAAATAGTACTGACAATCGAACTTCTGTATTATACCTTAATGCAAGAAGTGTCAAATCTGTGTCAAAGAACAGGAATAAACTTCACCAACTGAAAGACGCTGTCACTTTGGGTAGATTTGACATTGTTGCCATTACAGAGACATGGCTAGACAGCAAGGTGAATGACAGTGAGCTCATGCACCCAAATTATAGTGTGTACAGACGAGACAGGCATGATATTTTGAGTGATAAAATTGGTGGCGGTGTAGCCTTATGTGTAAATAACAACATATCATCCTGTCGACGTCATGACTTAGAACCTCAAGAAGAGATTGTTGTGTGTGAAGTTAAACTGAACAATCAAAGTAAAATTCTGTTCATTCTCGCATATAAGCCACCTAATAGAGATGTATCACAATTTATATGTAACGTTTCTCCTTTACTAGAAGCAGCTACATCCAACTTTAAAAACGTTTGCTTACTGGGTGATTTTAACATGCGAAATATTGACTGGTCTAATTACTCGTCAAAGTCTGAATCTGGTCATTTATTTTGTAATATGATAACAGAGAACTCCCTCTTTTAGATGAATAACGTAATTTCAAATAAGCATGGCAGTCTTCTTGATTTGGTGTTCACTACTGAGCCAAATCTAGTGGACGAGCCCGTCGAATGTCCCATCGACTTTGATACAGACCATTCAATACTTACGTTTAAACTCAATCTTTCAGGCTGCAACAAACGAAAAATACCCAGAGTAGTGTATAATTTTAAACAAGTTGATTTTAGTGCTCTGCGATCACTGATTACAAATAGTAATAGGTCCCTCAATACTTCACTAAATCATTCTACCCATATGAACAAAGCTTGGTCCATCTGGAGCTCAACAGTCACTGAACATATTAATCAATGTATAGGCCTACCACGGGTACCAGTGAAAAATAGTTCTAAACATCCATGGATGGATGGTGAAGTACGACACATGCATAACTGTAAACACACTGCTTGGGCTGCAGCCAAACGAACAAACAATGTACAGATGTGGAACAAATTTAAATATTTGCGAAACAAATTAAAACTAATGCTCAGAGATAAACGTAACAGTTTTATGTCTGATCTAGCCCTATCACTGAAGAATAATGCTAAGCGCTTCTGGACATTTTGTCGTCTCAACACCAATTCTCGCCAAATACCTGCAGTGGTATCTGATGGCCAAAACGATGTCACTGACGCCGCTGATAAAGCAAAAATGTTTAATGATTACTTTCCCTCTGTATTTTCCACTCCAAAAACAGGAAATGCTCTACCTGCTGTTTCAGTTAAGTCAGACAACATGCTTGCTAATATAGTTTTTTCTGAAATTGATGTAATCAATGTACTAAAAGGGTTAGATGTTAACAAAGGCTCTGGTCCCGATGACATGCCCCTAAAGGTGTTGAGAGAGTGTGCCGATGAATTAGCCCCCTCTCTAACCACACTGTTTAACCTCAGTATGTCAACTTGTACATTACCTGAAGTGTGGAAGTATTCTAATGTTGTACCAATTCACAAAAAAGGCAAGAAATACAAAGTCGATAATTACAGACCAATATCACTTCTCAACAGTGTGAGTAAAGTTATGGAACGACTTGTATTCAATCACATTTATCCGGTTGTCAGTCCTCAAATTAATACGGCTCAACATGGTTTTATGAAACATCGCTCTACTACCACACAACTAATTGATACATATTCTGATATCAGTAGAAATTTAGACTCTGGAAGTCAAACAGACATTATATTTCTTGACTTTGCTAAAGCCTTTGATTCTGTACCGCACGCCCTGATAGTTCACAAGCTTAAAACATTTGGCTTTGGCAGTAACTTATTGCAGTGGATTGAAAATTATCTGCTAGGTCGGTATCAGTCAGTTATGATAGAAGGTCAGGTATCATCACCTTTACCTGTAACATCAGGTGTACCGCAAGGTTCCATTATTGGACCACTATTATTTGTTTTATACATAAATGATATCTGCGATGTTTGTACATCATTTATGAAATTATATGCTGACGATGCCAAACTTTATCGAAATATAAAGTCAAGACAAGATGTACTTTCCCTTCAGAATGATCTTAATGCACTGTTTCTGTGGAGCAAAATTTGGAGAATGAACTTCAACATATCAAAATGTAAATTCATGTCGATATGCCGTAAAGTAAAAATAGATTTTGACTACTCCATTGATAATAATATCTTATCTAGAGTAACTGAATTTAATGATCTTGGAATAACCATCACTAGTAAATTATCTTGGTGTGAGAATGTGAAAACTGTTTCATCAAAAGCCCATTCTATGATAGGAATGATAAAACGTTCTGTTGGCTTTAATAGCCCCATTGATGTTAAGCGCCAATTATATTTGGCCCATGTCAGAAGTATTCTTGAGTACTGTAGTCCGATGTGGAGTCCCAATCATGTTAAAGACATAATCAAATTAGAACGGGTGCAACGTCAAGCTTCAAAATTCATTCTCAATGACTATGTTTCACCCTATCACGAAAGATGCACAGCATTATCTATCTTGCCTTTGTGCTTCCGTCGAGAAATAATCGACTTGTGTTTTTTATACAGTTACCTTCACGGTAAACTATCTTGTGATTACTCTAGTAATTTTGAGTTAGCTTGTCCGCATAATGGCCTCAGATCTGCTCAACAGGGTGTTCTATTCAAATTACCTCTGTGCAAGACTGTTCAGTTCCAATGTACTTATTTTTATCGCACTGCTCGCTTATAGAACACTTTACCTTTTGTTATCCGAGATGCTAGTAGCTTGCAGATTTTTAAGAAGAACCTGAATGAATTATATCTCGCCATGGTAAACTTATTTGATGTGAATAATCGATGTACCTGGAGCCTGGCTTGTGTAAATTGTCGAATATAGCTGAACATTTTGTGTCTTAAACTACCTGTGCAATTTGAATCGGCTGTGAGACGGCTATTTGAGCTGTCACCAGCCACTCATGACTAGAGACGGAGGGTTCCGTTGTCGATACGCATGTGTTGGCAGATGACAAACCGCCCCGCCTTACTTATACTCGTGTATTGAATATATATCTATATATTTAGCACAAATGGCACCTTAAGTGATCGACCTATGAACGATAATCTGCGAATGTTGCATTGTGTTGTCTGCCTGGCTCGAATTCAGGCCGGAGACAGTCTCTGATACTGTTCGGAGCAGACCGACATCACTCTACATGATCACGCTTGTCATGATCTGACTTAGGGTATTACCACATGGCATGGATGGCTGTTCCCCTCAAAATTATTATTTGTTTTTTTTCTGTTTTATTTTTAAGTTAAGTGATTTTTCAGTAGCCTTTGTTTCCAGACCAGGTGGGTCCTTATGTTGAATTTCAAAGATCTCTAATCAACTAATTTAGTTCTTGAGCTTGGGATTGTTTTTCCTCCAGTCTAAAATTGCATATGTGGTACTACTAAATACTAATATTTCGGCTGCGCGACGGCTATATGAGCTGACGTCAGTAGATGTATTCTAGGTTTATAGTATCACTTTAATTTAGGGATGTATGTAGGCCTATGTTAAAATTAGGAGTGCCATTATTTTTTACTGTTTTTCCTTTTCACATATCCTAGTTGTATGTCCTTTGATATAATAGACAACTAAAGCATTTAGAGGTTTTAATTAGGTTTCTACGCTTTCCAGAGTGTCCTTTTTTGCTACACGGTGTAGAGCACAGTGTAGCTATTTTATCTCTGGTTTTGGTGCGGGAAACAGATGACAGACAATTGTCGGTTATTTTATTTTATGTGTACAAATAGTAAACTTTATAATCTATACTATGTACATTTTTAAATTGCTATTGCTATTTTAAACAATGGATATTATTTTATTCTATAATTTTAATTCACTTATATGGTTGACAGGCATTGTAGAGGTCGTCTCGACCTGTTCCCGTCAACCAATGTTAATAACATGTTCAAAAAATGATAATAATAATTATAATGTACCATTTTTGCATGTTTTTAACTAGAAGTCAAATAAACAATAAACATAAACGATAAACAACCTTGCGTTTTCCACTCATCAGGAAAAACGCAAGAGGTACCTGCTCGATGTTTTCATCTTGTCTCAGCAAAGCATGGACTGATAGCAGCCAGTAAGATATAATTTGTGGATTTGGCATGGAAGCATACCAATAAGTGGGTTTGTGTCATCTCCAACCACGACTGTTGGGCTTGATGTTTTCTTGAAGCCGCTATGGCAGTTTGCACTATTAACATATCGCTTTGTTAAACATGTTAGAAATGATCTTCCTGTTTCTCCTTCAGGACCACAGAGCCTGAAACTTGTACAGTTGCACCTACATAGATGCTAGAGAGTTTCTGGTGAACCACATCAACACATAAATTAGTGTTTTATAGTGTTTGCTGACATACTCTACATAATGCTTGCATGTTTTTCCATATGGGCTTCCTTCACACAGAGAGACTCTATAAAATAAGGTACCTCTATCTAATATATATTGAATGTTAATTTTGGGTAGTGGTGTGTTATCAGGCATGTGATTCCACAGTGCATCAGCTAGGCTAGATTTATTCGACTGTCAAGGTCACCCGAAATTACAAGAATTCCGAACGACCTTGAACATAATATTTGTTGGGCTTGTAGGCAATTGAATCTGGGTCCCGCCCTGGGTGATATTAGAAAGAACCAAACACGCAACACATTGAGTATAATATGTACATTATATTAAAACATATATATCAAACAATAAAACAATAACATAATTTCCCTTCCTAGTGTGGCACACCGAAATTTTCACTATTGTTACCTAACGCACATTACAGTCACTGGCCATTCCTCACACTTGTAGTTCAGTAGTCTACTCACTGTGACAGTTCTTGGTGCCGCTGCCTGTTATCAGGCTGATCAGCTGGTGATAACGTATTTATAAGCCGAAACTGACAGGTCAACAGCTGACTGCTGATGAGAGCCATCCCGGCTGTATGAGCATGATGAGTATATAAACAGTCCTATACAGTCCCTGGCATCCGGCTAGATCTGCTCTTGACACAACACATGGCCCACGGCAACACTGCCAACAGCATTTACATCTTCGTCAGGACATCATTCATGGACCGTATCATGTGCATGTTTTGTAGTGACATGGTTGAGTTGTTTTATAACTTGTCCCGACTTCACGATTATACACAAGTCAGCTATTGCCGTTGTCCTGTCAAAATCACGCCATGTTTTTTTTCAGTCCCTCTGGATCAAGTCCTTTGTCTCACTCCCTCGTGGTGAACCTCCCCACTCCCATATCCATGAAAAAGTCCTTTCACCCAGGAACAAAGTCCCTGCTCTGTACAAACGATTAGGTTAGGAAATATACTCAGGAAAAGCCTGAGGTTGCCACAAATATTGAAAACGGTATTTAATAAAACTTTCTGACTAACTGCGAGCTGTCCCGCTTACTTATAAAGTGTGCCACATTTATTATTATAAAATGTTCATCTTCATGCGCAGTGATGCTCCGTCTCTTAATCCACCAGTCACATATTATTTGAGTACATCAATATCAAATAATTAAACATAAAACAATAGTTGTATAATAAAATTGTACTTATAAAAAGAAACAGACAAACAGCCGTTTTCCTGTCTGGCCCTCCAACCAGGCATATGACCATTTCAAAACTTATTCAACTAACTATGCTTATTTAGATACACAATAAATCATCACAAGTAGCTATGCTATCTTGACATGCCCCCCCTTTTTAGAAGAAACTCCCAGTTTTTACTCACTACAAAAAAAATTTGGTTATTCAGTACTGCGACTCAGGTAATCAGCGGTCACGTTGGTCGATCCTTTAATTGCTTCGACCCTAAAGCGGTATCCTTGTAATGCTAGGGCCCATCGCAATATCCTATTGTTAGAGCCTTGGTTGCGGTACAGGTACTGGAGAGGTTCATGGTCCGTCTGGAGTACGAACTCTCTACCATACAAGTACTGTCCAAACTTGGTAATTCCAAAAAAAATTCCAAGTGCCTCCCGCTCTACTGTAGAGTAACGACACTCTCTGGAAACTAGTTTCTTGCTTGCAAAAGCAACTGGGTGTAAGCACCCGTCATGCTCCTGAAGCAATGCTGCCCCCACTCCCACATCTGATGCATCAGTCTGGAGGATAAACGCTTTGTCTAACACAGGCAGCTTCAAAATCGGTGCCTTAGTCAGGATTGACTTCAGCTTATTGAAGGCTGCCTCCTGAGGATTTCCCCAAATAACCCTATCTGGCTGTCCTTTTTGTGTCAATTCTGACAGAGGTGTTGCTACCTCCGCAAAATTTGGCACATACTGACGATAGAAGCCAGCTAGACCCAAAAACGAGCGCACCTGTTTCTTGGTGTGGGGAGGCTTCGCCTCTTTGATTGCTACAATCTTGGATGGATTTGGACATGTATCACCTGAGCCTGCTACATGACCCAAGTAGTCTACATTAGAGTAGCCTATACGTGCCTTCTTAGGTTTCAATGTCAGACCTGCTGCTCGACAGCACAACAGAGTGGCTCTCACATCTCGCACGTGCTCAGCCCACTCAGGATTATGAACAAGGAGGTCATCAACAAAACTGTCCACGTTATCCAGCCCTGTTAGCATCTTCCGCATGCAGCGGTTGAAAGTAGCTGGACTGTTCACTAATCCGAAGGGCATTCTCAAAAACTGAAAATGTCCCTGTGGCACAGTGAACGCCGTCAGGTGTTTTGACTCTGCAGCCATTGGTACCTGCCAGAAACCTTGAGCAGCATCAAATTTGCTCATGTACCGATCACCCGAGAGCTTGCCCATTATCTCCTCAACACAGGGCATAGGTTCTGCATCAAATTGAGTTAAGGCATTCAGCCCTCTGTAATCGACACAAAAGCGTATGGAATCATCTGACTTCCTCACAAGTACGATTGGTGCATTGTATGGGGAGTCTGACCGTTCAATGATGCCCTCGTGCAACATTTTCTGGATTTCCTTATCCACTTTATCACGCATAGCGTAGGGGAGTGGATAGGGACGTTTGTTGACAGGCTTTTGGTCTGTTACAACAATAGTGTGCTCCTCCAAATTCGTAGTGCCAGGGCGAGAGGTGAGCACATCCTCAAATTCAGACAGCAGTGAACGTATCTCCGCTTGCTGCTGACAGGACAGTTGGGGGTTTATTTGAACATCCCTCCACGTCTGTTCCGAATCATCACCTGACACTGTTATGTCAGAGTCACACAAGTTATCTTCCATACTAGGCTCAACCACAGCTATCACAGATGCTTCATCCTGCCGTTGTACATATAATTTTAGTAAGTTGGCATGAAAGATCTTCTCTTTCTGCCCCATTTGTATTCGATAGTCATTATCGTTAACTACACTGCTGACCCGATATGGACCTTTCCAACGAAGCAGTAGCTTGTTAGTGTCAGTCGGACGCAGCACCAACACCTGCTGACCTGTCACGAATTTCCGTGGACGAGCTTTCTTGTCAAAGTGGTGTTTATATACCTCTTGGCTTTGACTCAAGCTCTCACGTGCAAGCTTACAAGTATGTTCTAGCCGATTTCGAAGGTCAAGAACATACTGATATGTGGACTCCTCCTCACGCCCTTTTGCTTCCCCTGTCCAGAGTTCTTTCAGGATCTTTAATGGACCCCTAACTGTACGACCATAAAGCAGTTCAAATGGTGAGAAACCAGTACTTGCCTGGGGCACCTCTCGATAAGCAAAAAGTACTGCAGGCAAATATCGATCCCAGTCCTTTTGCTGTTCCTCACACATCTTGCGAAGCATAGCCTTCAACACCCCATTCACCCTTTCACATAATCCATTGCATTGGGGGTGGTATGGTGTTGTCAGCACTTGTTTCAAACTGACAAGTCGGCACACCTCCTTCATTAGATCAGAGGTGAACTGAGAACCTCTGTCACTGAGCACTTCAGCTGGAAATCCGACACGACAAAAGATGCCCAGCAATGCTTCGGCAACAGTCTCTGTATCGATTCGCTTTAGTGGCACCGCCTCAGGGTATCGAGTTGCAAAATCGACCATGGTGAGAATATACATGTGACCTCGCTCGGAGATAGGCTTTAGCGGTCCGATCAAATCAATGGCAACTCGCTTGAACGGAGCTGTCATCAAAGGCATTATGCCCATCGGCACACGTGTCACCCTCCCCTGCGGTATTGTACGCTGACAGATATCACAAGACTTGCAGTGTCTCTTGATATCGGCTCCTACCCCTGGCCACCAGAAGTTCGCCAAAACCCTATCTGACGTCTTCTTCGCCATCAAGTGGCCACCTACAATTGACTCATGCGCTAATCGCATGATGCCGGCCCTGTACGTCTGAGGTACGACAACCTGACGCACATCTGGATCACTTGACATCGGGCCTGACACAACTCGGTAAAGAAGACCCTCATTTAATAGCATCTGGCGTTGCCAGCCTGAGCGTTTGGATTGCTCCAGCCCAGTACCTACTGATTCCCAACATGATTTTAGTGTAGGGTCTTCTACCTGTGCCTGTTTCAACACATCAGTGGTTACAGCCCCAAATTCAGTACTTGGTTGTACCTTTAAGGGTTTTACAGGCGCAGCTGCACGTTTTGCACCTGCTCGCGTGACAACAGCAGAGGCCTCAGCCTCTGTGGTCTCCGTAGAGACGTCAGTGGTCTCCTCAGGGTTTTCTATTGATTTATCCACCTTGCTTTCGCACAAAGTGTTGCCAGTACTGGCTCTCTCGCTCAAATGTCCAAGAACGGGGTCTTGGGCTCCTTCCAAATTTCCGATGATAATGTCGTAGAGAGGCGCATGCATGCACATGGCCTTTACCTCTCCCGTGAAGTATGGTGATTTCAGTTGAATATGCGCTGTTTCATATTCCTTGGTGGACCCATCCACCAGCGTACACCTTTGTGTCTCGCCAGTGAGCTGTTCGGCTCTCACCAGCGCACGCCTAACCACAGCTGTGGAACATCCTGTGTCACGTAGCACAGTAACTCTCTTAGAGCCTATCATGCCATTGCACACAGGCAATCCACCTGGCTGAAGGATGTTTTCGTGCAAAGCACAACTCCCACAAGACACAAGACTCTCCTCATCTACAGGAGGACAGCTTGGCTTAGCGCTTGACTTCTGCGTGGTTTTACCGTTCTTAGGGCATTCCCGTGAGTAATGCCCAACCTCCCGGCAGTTATAGCACTTAAGGTCATCGGGCGCACGTGTGGACTTTCCTTTTACGGTATGCTTCTCGCTACCCTTACTGCCTGTTCCCTTGCCATGAGTTTTTGCATTGGCATTGGAACCGCTAGTGATTGAGCAATGATGGGCCATAGTGTAACGGTCGGCCACCTTACCCAACATCTCGATGGAATCAATGTCAGATAGCCTTTCTCTGAGGTACATTGTCAAATCAGGATGGCATTCCCTTAAAAACTGATCTTGAAGATAAAAATCTTTGAGCTCAGCAAATGTGCCATTGACACCGGCCAACTCCAGCCATCTGTCCATATACAGCTGTTTGCGGGTGAGGTACTGTGGCGCTGTTTCACCGCCTTCGGGACGTGCTTCCCTAAACTTCTTCCGATATCCCTCCTCATTCAGGTCATACCTGCGGAGGAGAGTATCTTTCAGAGTATCATAGTTTGAGGCATCTGCAACCCTACCCTCAACAAATCGCTCAAAGCGTTCTAAGAAGGCATCAATTTGGTCGCGGCCTTCCTCAAACTGGGGAAGTTTCAATGCCGGCGGTTTGTAAAATTGGGCATTGGGACCTCTTTCCCCTTCTGCTTCAGCTGGTCCTCGAGCTTGAGCAATTTCAAGCTGAACCGCAGCTAGCCTCAACGCATGATCAGCTGCTGCTGCTGCTGCCGCAGCCCTACGGTCCGCCTCTACCGTTTGCTGTGCAGCCTGCCGTTCCTCTGCCTCACGCACTCGCTGTGCTTCAGCTGCAGCTGCTTCCCGCTCAAGTATTCGCTCGGCACGCTCAGCATCGGCACGTGTCTTCAACGCAGAACGCTCCTCTGCGACGAATTCGCGGAGTTCAGCGTCTACGAGCCCCAGAGCTTTACCTGCTGCTGTGAGCTCCTCGATTTCACGAGCTGCTGACATTTTGATAACTGTTATTGAATAGAGGTCAAGGTGTCTTTATTTGTTTCACCGTGCACTCTTCACGAGTAAAACACACTTCACATTAGACAAAAGTCAAATGTGAGTATCTAATATAAAGCCCCTTATGTTCTAATGTAATGTTCCGCTAACGCCGATTACCTGCGTGTCGCAAAAATTATGACTCGGATCTAATTTACTAAACACTGGCCCTCCCCACCACTGCGGGGGAGTCCTTTTAGAATAGGTGTACTTGAAGACCTCACCACTGCGGAGGAGCACACAATAAATATAGTAAAGATCAGAAAATAAATTCGCAGCGAAAAAACATATATGGGGACAAATGATAGACTGTATATATATCGACTCTATATATAACACACTTGATTATCACATAGTAATTCAATGGAATTACGTTCAAATTACTGTTGAGTCTTCTCCTCACACAAATAAAATTTCTAACTTACATTAATTTAATTTCTCAATCTCTAATGTGTTGGAAGGTATTATATATTATATTACGAACAACTTGACAGGAACTTTTAATGGGTTAACCATCCCGCCTCAGATTATTCTCTTCTTCCCACAGTTTAGTTTTGAAAAACCAAAAAAATATATAGTTTTTCCTAATATTCCTGAGTTTTAGGAATACCCTTAGCTTTGACAGCTGACATGACAAGGACAATCGCCATTACCACTAATCTCTAATGTAGCTTTGATAACAAATTTAAAATCCACCCCTGTGAATATTCAATTCAAATCATCATTAACTTAAATTAACCCTTGCTACGCTACATCCCCTTGCAGTGAAATTATAAACATGGCATATAACTGTCAAAATTAAGATTTCAGACCCAGCCACTATATTCCACAAGTAGGCTACAATTAATACATCTATTTACTAGATCATATTATACAATTATCAAAATTAGATTTTGATCTGGTAACACCCTTAGTTACCTGTGACTCCGCGTCACCTAGAGACTATTCAGTAAATTAAATTTTCACTTCCTATAATTTACAATCTCTATTTGTCAAAGTTAGACTTAACTTGTGAACAAGTTGTTATTGAACAATTAATATTCACAGTTGAATGTCGCCAAAAATTGTCAAAAAAATATCTTTAAAAAAAATTGCCATTGCAAAATTTTTAGCAATAAATTATTTGACCAATTATTGCACACTCCCACTATTTACTGTCTATGGCATTAACACATTAAGCCCTACAGTTGTCCCACGTGACAGCTCCTCGTCGTGAAAACCCCCTTGGTTATCATGGAAGCAAACAGTGCTTTTCTGAATTCAATCTAATATCACTCAGAACACAACCCAGCTCAAGATCCTGGCAAGCTCGCCACTTATGTCAAGGTCACCCGAAATTACAAGAATTCCGAACGACCTTGAACATAATATTTGTTGGGCTTGTAGGCAATTGAATCTGGGTCCCGCCCTGGGTGATATTAGAAAGAACCAAACACGCAACACATTGAGTATAATATGTACATTATATTAAAACATATATATCAAACAATAAAACAATAACATAATTTCCCTTCCTAGTGTGGCACACCGAAATTTTCACTATTGTTACCTAACGCACATTACAGTCACTGGCCATTCCTCACACTTGTAGTTCAGTAGTCTACTCACTGTGACAGTTCTTGGTGCCGCTGCCTGTTATCAGGCTGATCAGCTGGTGATAACGTATTTATAAGCCGAAACTGACAGGTCAACAGCTGACTGCTGATGAGAGCCATCCCGGCTGTATGAGCATGATGAGTATATAAACAGTCCTATACAGTCCCTGGCATCCGGCTAGATCTGCTCTTGACACAACACATGGCCCACGGCAACACTGCCAACAGCATTTACATCTTCGTCAGGACATCATTCATGGACCGTATCATGTGCATGTTTTGTAGTGACATGGTTAAGTTGTTTTATAACTTGTCCCGACTTCACGATTATACACAAGTCAGCTATTGCCGTTGTCCTGTCAAAATCACGCCATGTTTTTTTTCAGTCCCTCTGGATCAAGTCCTTTGTCTCACTCCCTCGTGGTGAACCTCCCCACTCCCATATCCATGAAAAAGTCCTTTCACCCAGGAACAAAGTCCCTGCTCTGTACAAACGATTAGGCTAGGAAATATACTCAGGAAAAGCCTGAGGTTGCTACAAATATTGAAAACGGTATTTAATAAAACTTTCTGACTAACTGCGAGCTGTCCCGCTTACTTATAAAGTGTGCCACATTTATTATTATAAAATGTTCATCTTCATGCGCAGTGATGCTCCGTCTCTTAATCCACCAGTCACATATTATTTGAGTACATCAATATCAAATAATTAAACATAAAACAATAGTTGTATAATAAAATTGTACTTATAAAAAGAAACAGACAAACAGCCGTTTTCCTGTCTGGCCCTCCAACCAGGCATATGACCATTTCAAAACTTATTCAACTAACTATGCTTATTTAGATACACAATAAATCATCACAAGTAGCTATGCTATCTTGACATCGACCTTCTGGGAGTAAACTTACTATTATAGGGTTGAGTGATAGCTACATACATGTAGCTCGTACTGAAATATATTTGTTAGGTTATCAGTACCCTGTCTGGCTGCTACAAAGTTCTGGAAGAGGAGTAAGGTAACGATTTAAATGACATCATCTCTTATCTTGGGGAGTTATCAGCACCCTGTCCTGCAGCTACACGTTTCTTGAAAAGGAGTCAGGTGAATGACCTCGTCTCTCATCTTGGTGAGTCATCATGCAGTATCCTGTCATGCAGCTACAAGTCTCTGGAAGAGGAGTTAGGCATCAATGTGAATGACTTCGTCTCTTACCTTGGTTAGTCATTAGCACCCTGTACTGCAGCTACAAGTCTATTGAAGAGGAGTTAGGCATCAATGTGAATGACTTCGTATCTTATCTTGGTGAGTCATCAGCACCCTGTACTGCAGCTACAAGTCTCTGGAAGAGGAGTTAGGCATCAATGTGAATGACATCGTCTCTTATCTTGGTGAGTCATCCGCACCCTGTACTGCAGCTACAGGTCTCTTGAAGAGGAGTCTTATATTCATGGTATTGGTGTTGCTGAGGTGACATATCTGATCTTTCGTTTTTAACGAGTGCTGTGCCACGGTTTTTCCCACCATATCTGTTTGTATCTCCTCACCCATCTCCTGACTACGACAATAATTCACTGAGGCATCACCTGTTATATCGGACGCGATGATATGCAATGTTTAATTCTGAGAGAAAGGAATTATTGGTATCAGATACTACATAATGTTTTATTAGCACATTAATAACCACATTGTAAACACGTTCAAGATGTAAGCCAGTAAAGGAACATAAATTCAATGATTCCCATGCTAACATTCATAACTAATCGGGGTACATTATTGGGCCAGCGTTGCAGACGATGAACCAGCATCGGTTCAACGTCTGATGTTTACTGGGGGTCTGAGCTGTAGAAGCTGAAATACGTCTGTGATTGAACAAAATCAACATTTTTTATGACACTCAAACGTTTTAAATGTATTACTAATTCATTATAAGTATACATTTGCAAGGCTGGCTCAACATTATGCAACGTTGGTTCAACGCCTCGTGGCATAAAGCTCCATTAATTTCCTTATCTGGGATACAGAACAGTAGACAGTCTAATACTAAAATAATCTAAGAGGTTTTTATTTAAAACCGAGACCCAACGTCCTGCAAAGATTGGTCTAAAACACACTCTGAAGGGACGACCAGCCCACCGCACCTCACGGCAGGGTGCCGCACCCCACGGGCAGGATGGCCACGGGCAGAATGCCGCACCCGACGGACAGGGTGGCCAAGGGCAGGGTGCCGCACCCCGCGGGCAGGTGGCCATGAACGGAGTGGCAGATTACCACCCTCCCGACATCTAAAAATCCCGCCACGCATATATTATACCAGAAAATTTAATTTGGTATTTGTACTTGAAAAGGTGTGAATGGTGGCCATTTTAACTCAGATCAGCGATTGTTTCAACTGATCGACAGCTAGTCTACAATATTTACAAATTAATGGCTGATTGCATTAAAGTCTATAATTTTGTTGTCGGGTGGCTAAATGGTAGGCCTGCTATATAATAATGCCCATAGCAAAGAGTGGGTCATATAAGAAATCTTCAGAAGTGTCCTAGATTTTTTATTGCGCCCATTGTTGTCCATTAACTACATTATTTCATATCTAATATTGACCCACATCTCCGTGCAGACGACAAATCACCTTTGCACATTATAACTAACCCTTTCGCGACTAACATAAAACTTGATGTTGTTCTAGGATAAATAATAAACTATGTGATAATGTTGTCAGTGTACATTGTTTATTTTTTCTTTTAGAATTATATATTAAAAAAAACAAGTAGTAGTCATGTGGAGGTTTGCAATTACATGTATATATATATAAATAAATGAATTTAACACAAAATCACGCTGAAATTCATGAGGAAGGGGAAGTGGGAGCTCATATGATATACACGCCCATCTACACCAATTGACAGCTAACAGAAGACGCTCAACCAATGCTGTTTTAATGTTGGTACACCATCTACGGAGCTCAGCCAGCATTGAACTAACATAGATATAACGTTTTGTGTTTGCTAGGAGGATGCCGCAGATGTAACTATTATAAGCGCTTATACACTATTGTACGTGATTATTATGTTCTCCACTGGGAGATTATAAATGTACACCTATGTTCGACCAATAAATTAAATTATCAATCAATCAATCAATCAATCAATCAATCAATCAATCAATCAATCGGTCGGTCGGTCGGTCGGTCGGTCGGTCGGTCGGTCGGTCGGTCGGTCGGTCGATCGATCGGTCGGTCGGTCGGTCCGTCGGTCGGTCGGTCGGTCGGTCGGTCGGTCGGTCGGTCGGTAGGTCACTTGTGAAACATAAGTTGTCAAAATTAATATTGGTACGATATTTTCAGGTTATGATAATAACTTAAAGTGGGCGGAAATGATAAATCCCAAACTAATGTCTGTATCTACGTTTTGTATCACATTATTTCATAGGTTTAGTATTTTCAATCACTGCAAGTATTTTGCTGCGTCAACATGAACATTCTTCAATTAACTGTAACTAACATTTTTAAACTAGTAATTTTGTAGTTCTCTCATCATGATAGAGCGACAAAAAATTACAATTCGTCCCATTGAAGTAAGCTTGAAGGTGCTAAACTGTCACTTTGTAAAGTGGCAGTTTAGCACATTCTAGCTCCAAGGGGACCAATTGTCTATTTTATACCTGGATAAACAAGGAAGTCACTGCCAAATTTGCCAGCAGTGGTTAAGAAATTTCCATTTTCCCAAAGATCTTTGAAGGCTCTATATCTCAGACGCCCTGTAGGAGTATCTGGGTATTCCCAGTCTGCGGTCTTGGCGTCTTGCTTCTTGAACGGATCGGCTGTGACCATAAAAGAAACACACACAAGTAATTTTCAAATGCATCAGCTACGAGCTGCAATAAACAATGTTTAAATGTTAGGTACATATTTCGTCGTTCAAATGACTTTTGTTATTTATCTCCAAGTAGTTAACTCTTAACATGTTTTTAGCGGGACATACATGTGAAATGGCAATTTTACCTCAATATTTAATGGATATTACTATCCAGCAACTACCATACAACATTACTAGTATTATTAAAAACCGCAAATAAAAGATACATGATCGCTCTTTCTGATGACACCAGAACCAAGTTTATAGGTGAAATATATTTTGAGTTATATGCAATTTGGTGAACATACTGTCTGAAATCAACAGGCCGGAGCTATACATTTCTGATTATGCCTTTCTGGTTTCACTGAGCAAAGGGAAAGAGAAAGCATTTTGAACAACTCCTTTCTGTTTATAATATTGATGAATAAATTTACTGTTGAAAATGTTGACTGCCTCCGGTAGTTTAAACACCTGTTTACTAGCCACTGTTGTAAAAAACGCATTAAAAGTATCAGCTACCTTTAGTTTGTCAAAAGTTGTTGAACCATCAACATCTAAGCCAATGGAGGTTGAACCAGATTTCAGTTTGGATGAAGTTCCAAGTGATTTCAGTGTTTTCCAAAGGTCTCATGAGGAATTTTTATGATCTTCAATTTTGTTATTATAAAAATGTCTTTTAGCTTTTCGAATAAAGTATTGCACTTTATTTCGCAATTTGGAGAAATGTTTAAAATCATCAGCAATTTTACTTTTTCGAAAATTATGTAAAGCTTGATCTCTCTGATTGATTAAGTCCAAAATATGTCCGTCCATCCAAGGTTCTGATCTCTGTTTCAACCGTACCTGCTTGATAGGGGCCACTCTGTTGAGAACCTTATAAAAAGATTATAAAATAAGGCCCAAGCCTTATTAACATCTTCTATGTCAGTAACTTGAAACCAGTTTTTTATTTAACTCCATGAGAAAATTTTCAGACGAATAGTTTTACATGGAGCGAATTTTTACGGAATTATGAGTGTTTTAAAGAACCTCTTTGAACCTTTCGTGTACAATACGTGAGAAAATGATCACTGAGTCCTATATTTATAACACCAGACTGAGAAATTTTGTCCCCAAGGGAAACAAAAATTAAGTCTAGACAAGATTCACTTGTGGGGGTAATTCTGGTAGGAGTGTTTATTAGTTGTACCCAATTGAAAATAAACATCAAGTGTTTTACAGTAGAAAACATGTTACTCTGTTGCTTAAGTGCATTAGAGTTGAAATCTCCTAAAACAATTGTTTCTAAATCTGAATTTTTTTCTTTAAGAACCAGCCCAGTTGGATAGGCACGTTGTGAGGAACCAACCAAGTTGAATAGACACGTTGTTGAAAACAGGCCCAGTTGGATAGGCACGTTTTTAACAAACTGCAGTTAACTGCTTCACATAAAGTTAATCAGCAGTTAAAACAGGCCCAATATTAACCTGAGTCTTCTCTATCTGTTTATGAACACCTCAGTTTGCTATGATATATAACACTGTCGAAGTCATTCGTTTCCTTATAAGATATTGTTGACAATAAGACTACTTTATTAAAAGGATGCTGAGCGCTTCGGCCCTTTTCCAACTCGGCCCCCTTACCAACTCAGCCGCTTTACCAACTCGGCCCCCTAGGGTTCACCAACTCGGCCTCCATTGGTTTGCCAACTCGGCCCCTTCCTACATGGTAAATAGACTAACTATTAAACCATAGCAGACACAATTTGTTAATTAAATTTTCAACGCGATAGGCCCTAAATGTGAATCCGACTATCATGAATATAGATAAAAACGTAGGCCTATATTTAAATGACACTTTGCGTGTCAATAGTAATAAATCACAAACAAGCATTCAGTATTTATCAATGTTATATTTTATTTAATGAATAAATAGGCTATGTATTTGAATTTTAGAATTCTAGCACATCTTGTATGCATGTTATTAGGCATGTATTGTATTATGCATGTTAGTATGCATGTATGTACAATAAAAAAAATGTCACAGTATTTGTGCAATATAATCAGTCTTGAATGAAATGTAATTCCTATTTCACATAGCACAGGAGAGAGATAGGCATAGGCATACTGGTGACACCCATAATATATATATCACAATGTTCTTATGACGTTTCGTCAGGTGATTCTGTGATGCTGGTGTAGTAGATGGCACCACAGGCTCTCAGGAGAGCTGAGGCAGATATACCGCGTCCATCTGCGTATTTCTCTCCTTGGCTGAATATCTTCCCGTGTACCTGTCTGTATTTCTTTCGCTGGTATCGTGAAAGCTTTCCTTCGCCTAGTAGATGGGCTTGGATTTTCACCATCTGACTCTCCTTGTGAAGGAGGTAGTGCCAGAATTTTCCTGATGATTTTGTGTGTAGCAACATCATTGGTGTAGCTGCCCTGTAATCCAATTGACTGCACCTTTCTCCAAACTGCTTGAATCCAATTAAAGGCGCAGCCCCGTATGGTTATACGAGGCATGACTTCTCTAGCTGCTGCCCAAATAGCGGCTTCAAAATCCACGACCAGTTCCTGTACATGGGGGCGTTCCAGATGAAGAAGTAGTGTCTTCAGGACAGCGGCATAGTCAAAACAATGAAAAATATCAACAGCAAGTTGCTGACCAACCTAAAACCTTAAGTGAACAACTGCTGTGTGATTTCTGCGGAGTCACAGGGCACAGGTCTAAAGCTTGCCGTTTCGGATCTGTTGTGACTTGCTACCTGTGTGGCGAAAAGAAACATAAGGCGAATCGGTGCCCAAACAAATAGGAATCCGGCCAAGATGAGTGTGCCGGAAAAAACTGCACTAACTCTCCATCCCTAGCCAGTGTTCCAGGTACGCCAAAAATTCCCACAAGCACAAATGCATCAAGGCGGAACTACAAAAGTAAAAATAGTACTGACAATCGAACTTCTGTATTATACCTTAATGCGAGAAGCGTCAAATCTGTGTCAAAGAACAGGAATAAACTTCACCAACTGAAAGACGCTGTCACTTTGGGTAGATTTGACATTGTTGCCATTACAGAGACATGGCTAGACAGCAAGGTGAATGACAGTGAGCTCATGCACCCAAATTATAGTGTGTACAGACGAGACAGGCATGATATTTTGAGTGATAAAATTGGTGGCGGTGTAGCCTTATGTGTAAATAACAACATATCATCCTGTCGACGTCATGACTTAGAACCTCAAGAAGAGATTGTTGTGTGTGAAGTTAAACTGAACAATCAAAGTAAAATTCTGTTCATTCTCGCATATAAGCCACCTAATAGAGATGTATCACAATTTATATGTAACGTTTCTCCTTTACTAGAAGCAGCTACATCCAACTTTAAAAACGTTTGCTTACTGGGTGATTTTAACATGCGAAATATTGACTGGTCCAATTACTCGTCAAAGTCTGAATCTGGTAATTTATTTTGTAATATGATAACAGAGAACTCCCTCTTTCAGATGAATAACGTAATTTCAAATAAGCATGGCAGTCTTCTTGATTTGGTGTTCACTACTGAGCCAAATCTAGTGGACGAGCCCGTCGAATGTCCCATCGACTTTGATACAGACCATTCAATACTTACGTTTAAACTCAATCTTTCAGGCTGCAACAAACGAAAAATACCCAGAGTAGTGTATAATTTTAAACAAGTTGATTTTAGTGCTCTGCGATCACTGATTACAAATAGTAATAGGTCCCTCAATACTTCACTAAATCATTCTACCCATATGAACGAAGCTTGGTCCATCTGGAGCTCAACAGTCACTGAACATATTAATCAATGTATACCACGGGTACCAGTGAAAAATAGTTCTAAACATCCATGGATGGATGGTGAAGTACGACACATGCATAACTGTAAACACACTGCTTGGGCTGCAGCCAAACGAACAAACAATGTACAGATGTGGAACAAATTTAAATATTTGCGAAACAAATTAAAACTAATGCTCAGAGATAAACGTAACAGTTTTATGTCTGATCTAGCCCTATCACTGAAGAATAATGCTAAGCGCTTCTGGACATTTTGTCGTCTCAACACCAATTCTCGCCAAATACCTGCAGTGGTATCTGATGGCCAAAACGATGTCACTGACGCCGCTGATAAAGCAAAAATGTTTAATGATTACTTTCACTCTGTATTTTCCACTCCAAAAACAGGAAATGTTCTACCTGCTGTTTCAGTTAAGTCAGACAACATGCTTGCTAATATAGTTTTTTCTGAAATTGATGTAATCAATGTACTGAAAGGGTTAGATGTTAACAAAGGCTCTGGTCCCGATGACATACCCCTAAAGGTGTTGAGAGAGTGTGCCGATGAATTAGCCCCCTCTCTAACCACACTGTTTAACCTCAGTATGTCAACTTGTACATTACCTGAAGTGTGGAAGTATTCTAATGTTGTACCAATTCACAAAAAAGGCAAGAAATACAAAGTCGATAATTACAGACCAATATCACTTCTCAACAGTGTGAGTAAAGTTATGGAACGACTTGTATTCAATCACATTTATCCGGTTGTCAGTCCTCAAATTAATTCGGCTCAACATGGTTTTATGAAACATCGCTCTACTACCACACAACTAATTGATACATATTCTGATATCAGTAGAAATTTAGACTCTGGAAGTCAAACAGACATTATATTTCTTGACTTTGCTAAAGCCTTTGATTCTGTACCGCACGCCCTGATAGTTCACAAGCTTGAAACATTTGGCTTTGGCAGTAACTTATTGCAGTGGATTGAAAATTATCTGCAAGGTCGGTATCAGTCAGTTATGATAGAAGGTCAGGTATCATCACCTTTACCTGTAACATCAGGTGTACCGCAAGGTTCCATTATTGGACCACTATTATTTGTTTTATACATAAATGATATCTGCGATGTTTGTACATCATTTATAAAATTATATGCTGACGATGCCAAACTTTATCGAAATATAAAGTAAAGACAAGATGTACTTTCCCTTCAGAATGATCTTAATGCACTGTTTCTGTGGAGCAAAATTTGGAGAATGAACTTCATCATATCAAAATGTAAATTCATGTCGATATGCCGTAAAGTAAAAATAGATTTTGACTACTCCATTGATAATAATATCTTATCTAGAGTAACTGAATTTAATGATCTTGGAATAACCATCACTAGTAAATTATCTTGGTGTGAGAATGTGAAAACTGTTTCATCAAAAGCCCATTCTATGATAGGAATGATAAAACGTTCTGTTGGCTTTAATAGCCCCATTGATGTTAAGCGCCAATTATATTTGGCCCATGTCAGAAGTATTCTTGAGTACTGTAGTCCGATGTGGAGTCCCAATCATGTTAAAGACATAATCAAATTAGAACGGGTGCAACGTCAAGCTTCAAAATTCATTCTCAATGACTATGTTTCACCCTATCACGAAAGATGCACAGCATTATCTATCTTGCCTTTGTGCTTCCGTCGAGAAATAATCGACTTGTGTTTTTTATACAGTTACCTTCACGGTAAACTATTTTGTGATTACTCTAGTAATTTTGAGTTAGCTTGTCCGCATAATGGCCTCAGATCTGCTCAACAGGGTGTTCTATTCAAATTACCTCTGTGCAAGACTGTTCAGTTCCAATGTACTTATTTTTATCGCACTGCTTGCTTATGGAACACTTTACCTTTTGTTATCCAAGATGCTAGTAGCTTGCAGATTTTTAAGAAGAACCTGAATGAATTATATCACGCCATGGTAAACTTATTTGATGTGAATAATCGATGTACCTGGAGCCTGGCTTGTGTAAATTGTCGAATATAGCTGAACATTTTGTGTCTTAAACTACCTGTGCAATTTGAATCGGCTGTGAGACGGCTATTTGAGCTGTCACCAGCCACTCATGACTAGAGACGGAGGGCTCCGTTGTCGATACGCATGTGTTGGCAGATGACAAACCGCCCCGCCTTACTTATACTCGTGTATTGAATATATATCTATATATTTAGCACAAATGGCACCTTAAGTGATCGACCTATGAACGATAATCTGCGAATGTTGCATTGTGTTGTCTGCCTGGCTCGAATTCAGGCCGGAGACAGTCTCTGATACTGTTCGGAGCAAACCGACATCACTCTACATGATCACGCTTGTCATGATCTGACTTAGAGTATTACCACATGGCATGGATGGCTGTTCCCCTCAAAATTATTATCTGTTTTTTTTTCTGTTTTATTTTTAAGTTAAGTGATTTTTCAGTAGCCTTTGTTTCCAGACTAGGTGGGTCCTTATGCTGAATTTCAAAGATCTCTAATCAACTAATTTACTTCTTGAGCTTGGGATTGTTTTTCCTCCAGTCTAAAATTGCATATGAGGTACTACTAAATACTAATATTTCGGCTGCGCGACGGCTATATGAGCTGACGTCAGTAGATGTATTCTAGGTTTATAGTATTACTTTAATTTAGGGATGTATGTAGGCCTATGTTAAAATTAGGAGTGCCATAAGTTTTTACTGTTTTTCCTTTTCACATATCCTAGTTGTATGTCCTTTGATATAATAGACAACTAAAGCATTTAGAGGTTTTAATTAGGTTTCTACGCTTTCCAGAGTGTCCTTTTTTGCTACACGGTGTAGAGCACAGTGTAGCTATTTTATCTCGGGTTTTGGTGCGGGAAACAGATGACAGACAATTGTCGGTTATTTTATTTTATGTGTACAAGTAGTAAACTTTCTAATCTATACTATGTACATTTTTAAATTGCTATTGCTATTTTAAACAATGGATATTATTTTATTCTATAATTTTAATTCACATATATGGTTGACAGGCATTGTAGAGGTCGTCTCGACCTGTTCCCGTCAACTAAAGTTAATAACATGTTCAAAAAATGATAATAATAATTATAATGTACCATTTTTGCATGTTTTTAACTAGAAGTCAAATAAACAATAAACATAAACAATAAACAACCTTGCGTTTTCCACTCATCAGGAAAAACGCAAGAGGTACCTGCTCGATGTTTTCATCTTGTCTCAGGAAAGCATGGACTGACAGCAGCCAGTAAGATATAATTTGTGGATTTGGCATGGAAGCATACCAATAAGTAGGTTTGTGTCATCGCCAACCACGACTGTTGGGCTTGATGTTTTCTTGAAGCCGCTATGGCAGTTTGCACTATTAACATATCGCTTTGTTAAACATGTTAGAAATTATCTTCCCGTTTCTCCTTCAAGACCACAGAGCCTGAAACTTGTACAGTTGCACCTACATAGATGCTAGAGAGTTTCTGGTGAACCACATCAACACATAAATTAGTGTTTTATAGTGTTTGCTGACATACTCTACATAATGCTTGCATGTTTTTCCATATGGGCTTCCTTCACACAGAGAGACTCTATAAAATAAGGTACCTCTATCTAATATATATTGAATGTTAATTTTGGGTAGTGGTGTGTTATGAGGCATGTGATTCCACAGTGCATCAGCTGGGCTAGATTTATTCGACCTTCTGGGAGTAAACTTACTATTATAGGGTTGAGTGATAGCTACATACATGTAGCTCGTACTGAAATATATTTGTTAGGTTATCAGTACCCTGTCTGGCTGCTACAAAGTTCTGGAAGAGGAGTAAGGTAACAATTTAAATGACATCATCTCTTATCTTAGGGAGTTATCAGCACCCTGTCCTGCAGCTACACGTTTCTTGAAGAGGAGTCAGGTGAATGACCTCGTCTCTCATCTTGGTGAGTCATCATAGTGTAGTGGTTAAGCTCCCATAATGGAACCATTGTGCATTTTATGATTAAAGCATGAAACTTCCACCATTATTAGTGCATATCCTGTAGTTTATTTTAAGATGTGGAGGTAAGTTAGATTTGACCCCTGGTGACCTCTAGAGGTCATTGACCTTGAAAGGTCAAAATATCTAATTGCGAAGCTAAAAAGTGGTGAAAATTGTGTATTACAATATCTTTGAAATGTTTTTGTATTCCATAAGTGTGCGAAATACTTTAAGAGACTCTTGTTAATCATACAAATACCATCAATCTCATGTCAAGGTTACTTTAGGGTCATTTGAAGGTCAAAATGGCCACAAATAGTGAAAATATCCACTTTTAATCAATTTAAACAATACTAGTGGTGCAGTCATCTATTACAAAGGATTACTTTTGACACAGTCTTGGTCAGATATCTTTTCCACGCGCATTTTGGGAGATTGAGGGCAGTATCTAACTTGGGGGGGGGGGGATACACCCTAAGTATTCCCCTTACTACACCCTTTCCTAAATGTTTAATTGGACGAGCAAAATTACAGTGTGCAGCAGCTGTTAAACATCAGTTTGGGCTCCCGTGGAAAACTATTGATGCATAATTGGGCTATGAAGTCTAACATGGGTTGAGATTATGTTTTACTGGGATAACGACGAAAAACAAGGTCAAGGTCATTTCAAGGTCATACTGTCAAAAATATGTCGAAAAAAAATCAGATAGTTCGGCAAAATACTTGGTTCATAGTGTACTCGTTAAGCTCCCATAATAAAACAATTTTGCATTTTATGATTAAAGCATGAAACTTCTACCATTATTAGCACATATCCTGATCTTTATTTTAAATTGTGGAGGTGAGCTAGATTTGACCCCTGATGACCTCTAGCGGTCATCTACATCGAAAGGTCATATAAGCATTCGCAATGCCAAAAGTGGTGAAAATTGTGTATTACCGGGTACCATATTTAGAAACTATTTTTGTATTCCAGAAATATGTCAAATGCACAGAGAGACTACTATTATTGATAAAAATAACTCCAAGGTCATAGCAAAGTTACATCAAGTTTATTTCAAGGTCAAAATCGCAAAACAATGTGAAAATATCCCCTTTATATAAAATTCAACGCTGTTAGTGATGCAATTTACTATTACAAAGACTGATTTTAAGATATTATTGGTCAGACATATTTTTCACAAAAACTTTCAAGAAATTGAGGGCAGTGTCAACCTTGGGAGGGGTATCACACCCTTATTCCCCTTATTACACTCATTTCCCAATGATTAATTGTACGAGCAAAAATTGCATCTTGCAGCATTGTGAAACATCAGCTTGGGCTCCCATGGCAAAATATCAATACATAATTGGGTTATGAAGGATCATATGGTTTAGAACTGTGTTTTACTGGGGTACCGTCTGAAAGCAACGTACATGTCATATCAAGGTCACTTGAAGGTCAAACTGCTAAAAATCCTAAAAATATATACTCTCACTTACAACTACGTTGACCTCTTGAAATTGAGTTTTTATTTGCAGAATATGTATGAGATTGATAATTTGGTGATAGTTTTAACATGATTATATGTCCCAATATATTATATTAAAATACACAACTTTGAAATGATCTTAACTTGACCTTAAAAGCACAATTTTATGAAGCCGATGTCAACTGTAACCGCCATGTACATCGATTGGTTTATATAATACAAGATAAAAATACTCCGCCCCTCCCTTGTAATTGAATGTGCCTCCCCTTGTGTAGGATACAAGTGAACAAGTAGAATATTACTGATCATTGTCTCATATGCGTAATGAATAGAAGGTGCAATTATGTAATTATCACGGCGTGTAATACTCTGAGAGAGGGATTTTTAATAAGAAGAATTGGCAAAAGCATAATAATTTCTGTGATTTCTTGGCAGCCATTTTGATTTTTTTTAAATTCTCAAAGATGAGAGCTCTACATCCGCCCAGATATCAATACAGGCGTGGATAATTCAAAGAGCAAAAACTATATCAGCCAAAACAAAGTGTTTTTATTACAATACGATTTTTTTTCAATCCCTTATAACATCTACTAATCCGTTATAACGGTCTACTAATCCGTTTTAGCGGTATAATATTCCGTTATAACGGTCTAGTATTTCGTTATAGGGGTAGAGTATTTCGTTATAACCGTCTACTAACCCGTTATAACGGTCTACCATCCCGTTATAACGGTCTCGTATTTCGTTATGACGGTCTAGTATCACGTTATAACGGTATACTAATCCGCTATAACGGTATATTATTCCGTTATAACGGTCTAGTATTTCATTATAACTGCCTACTATTCCGTTATAACGGTCTAGTATTTCGTAATAACGGTATACTATTCCGTTATAACGGTTCAGTATTTCGTGATGACGGTCTACTAATCCGCTATAATGGTCTACTATTCCGTTATAACGGGCTAAGAATCCGTTATAACTGTCTACTATTCTGTTATAACGACCAAGTACTCCGTTATAACGGTATAGTATCTCGTTATAACGGTCTACCATTTCGTTATAACGGTCTACTTATCCGTTATAACTGTTTACTATCCCGTTATAACGGTCTAGTATTTCGCTATGACGGTCTAGTATCACGCTATAACGGCTTACAAATCCATTATAAAGGCTTAATAATCTGCTAAAACGGTCTAAAATTCCGGTATAACGGTCTAGTATTTCTTTATAACGGTCTGCTAATCCGTTATAACGGTATACTGTCCCGTTATAACGGCCTAGTTTTTCCTTATAGCGGTCTGTTATCACGTCATAACGGTCTACTATTCCGTTATAACGGTCTACTAATCCACTATAACGGTCTACTATTTAATTATAACTGCCTACTATTCCGTTATAACGGTCTAGTATTTCCTTATAACGGTCTTCTATTACGTTATAACGGTTTAGTATTTCGTTATAATGGTCTACTATCCCGTTATAACGGTCTAGTATTTCGCTATGACGGTCCACTAATCCGTTATAATGGTCTTCTATTCCGTTATAACGGTCTAATCATCCGTTATAACGGTCTACTATTCCGTTATAGCGATCAAGTATTCCGTTATAACGGTATATTATATCGTTATAAAGGTATAGTATATCCTTATAACGGTCTACTATGTCGTTATAACGGTCTACTTATCCGTTATAACTGTCTATTATCCCGTTATAACGGTCTAGTATTTTGCTATGACGGTCTAGTATCACGCTATAACGGCCTACACATCCGTTATAACGGCTTATTGATATGTTAAAACGGTCTACTATCCCGTTATAACGGTTGAGTATTTCTTCATAACGGTCTGCTAATCTGTATAACGGTCCACTATTCCGTTATAACGGTCTAGTATTTCATTATAACTGTCTACTATCCCGTTATAACGGTCTAGTCTTTCGTTATAACGGTCTACTATCTCGTTATAACGGTTTAGTATTTCGTCATAGCGGTCTCCTATCCCGTTATAACGGTTTAGTATTTCGCTATGACGGTCTAGTATTACGTTATAACAGTCTACTAATCTGTTATAACTGTTTACTAATCCGTTATAACGGTCTACTAATCCGTTAAAACGGTCCACCAATACTTTATAACGGTCTACTATCCCGTTATAACGGTATACTCTTCCGTTATAACGGTCTGGTATCTTGTTATAACGGTCTACTATTTCGTTATAACGGTCTACTAACCCGTTATAACTGTCAGACAATAATAACGGATTAGTCTGTCTACTAGACAGTCTCTCCACTATCCCGTTATAACGGTCTAGTATATTGTTATGACGGTCTGTTATCACGTTATAATGGTCTACTATTCCGGTATTTAACGGTCTACTATTCCGTTATAACGGTCTAGTATTTCATTATAACAGTCTGTTAGTATTTCATTATAACAGTCTGTTATTCCGTTATAACGGTCTAGTCTTCCGTTATAACGGTCTACTATTCCGTTATACCTTTTTAGTATTTTATTATAACGGTCTACTATCCCGTTATAACGGTCTAGTATTTCGTTATATGGCGGTCTAGTATCACGTTATAACGGCCTACAAATCCGTTATAACGGCGAACTAATCCGTTATAACGGTCTACTATTCCATTATAACGGTATAGTATTTTGTTATGGATATGGCGGTCCAGTATTGAATTATGAAATGAATACCGAGCGATGGAATAATCGGTTTTATTATATCATGGTGACAGCTGGGGTCTTAAAGCGACACAATCATTTTAGCCTGATTATGTTGTTTCAATTTAGCGAGAAAATTAGGCAGTCATGACATCGATATTTTGCCGAGCTATCTGACAAATTGATGTAGCCTCGAAATTAATTTTAGTATCTGGTATGTTTAAAAAATCACCTGCACATCTCCATATCGTGGATAATTTGATTGTAAATTTTGACTACTTTCTCACAAAGTTTGAGTTTTGTGGTTACAATAAATTATGAAGTTGATTTGTGGCGGCCATTTTAAATTTCTGTGAAATCTTGAACAAATTGCCTGTACATCTTCATATTGTGGGGAATGTGATTGTAAGATTTGGATAATTTCTGATCAAGGTTTTGAGTTTTTGCGCCCACAACAAATTATGAAGTTGAACTCTGGGAGATATTTTGGCATTTTGGTAGCATGTTTAAAAAATCACTTGCACCTCCCCATGTTGATGAGAATGTGATTTAAAATTTCAGAAAAAATGACCACTAGTTTTTCAGTTATTGCACCCATAAAAATTAAGTGCTGTCTGGTAGATCCCGGCGCGACTAACCCCCCCCCCCTTCCCTTACGGACGTGTGATAAAAACCTGCTCACCACTTCTATTAGGATATTAGGGTCACTCTAACATAATATACAATTTAACGTTCTAACCGAGCAGTTATAATCAGTATAAATGGCCCTCATTTTCTCTCAATTTATTTGGTCTCAATTCTAACAACTTCCAGCTACCTGGAACATTAGACTGGAGAGACTTGTTAAAGGTGATGGCATCAACGCCATATACCTATGGCTCACATGGCTTACACCATGCATCTATCTGCAGTAGGCCTATAGATAATAATGTTTAAATTATCAGATATGGCTCACCTGCATATTAAGTTAGGTTGATGTATATAGATGTGATTCTAGAAAAAGTGTATAGGGCCTACATGCCACGAGACTGAAGCTCAGGCTCCTTTAAGTGAGGACACATTTGAAAATCATGGTAACAGATTTTGCCTGTTTGACCTTTAAATGACCTTGACATGACCTTCAAATTGCTTTCGGATGGTACTCCAGTAAAATACAACCCCACCCCGTGTCAAACTTCATAACCTAATTATTTGTAAATATTTTGCTATGGGAGCCCAAGCTAATGTTCTACAATGCTGCATAATTGTAATTTGGCCCGTTCAAATAAATATTGAAGAAGGAGCGTAATAAGTGAAATACCTAGCCTCCTTGCCAAGGTTGATACAGCCCTTAATATCCTAAATGTGTGTGGAAAATACATAGGACGAAGGATATGTCAAAACCAGTCCCTTGTAATAAATGATTGTACAACAACAGCGTGGAAATTGATAAAAAGTGAGCATTTTCTACCAGTTTGACCTTTAAATGACCTTGGTGTAACCTTGACATGACCTTGATGTTATGTTTATCCTTCAAAGCAGTCTCTTCGAGTATTTGACACACTTTTGGGACACAGAAACAAATCATAGACATTGTAATATACAATTTTAACTACTTTTGGCTATGCCAGTGAATATTTTGACCTTTCGAGGTCAATGACCTTTAGAGGTCATCAGAGGTCAAATCCAGTTTACCTCCACATCTAAAAATGTACCTTAGGATATGTTCTACAAGTGGTAGAAATTTCATGCTTTAATCATAAAATGCACAATAGGTTACCTTATCTACTACACTATCATGCAGTATCCTGTCATGCAGCTACAAGTCTCTGGAAGAGGAGTTAGGCATCAATGTGAATGACTTCGTCTCTTATCTTGGTGAGTCATCAGCACCCTGTACTGCAGCCACAGGTCTCTTGAAGAGGAGTCTTATATTCATGGTATTGGTGTTGCTGAGGTGACATATCTGATCTTTCGTTTTTAACGAGTGCTGTGCCACGGTTTTTCCCACCATATCTGTTTGTATCTCCTCACCCATCTCCTGGCTGTGACAATAATTCCCTGAGGCATCACCTGTTATATCGGACGCGATGACATGCAATGTTTATTTCTGAGAGAAAGGAATTATTGGTATCAGATACTACATAATGTTTTATTAGCACATTAATAACCACATTGTAAACACGTTCAAGATGAAACGTGACATCAATCGGTAAGACTTGAAAATCGTTGAGATCTATTTCGTCATATCTGAATAATTTTTCACTCACTTGAAGTTGTGGATCGCTCGTGTCAGCGAGACACAACTTGAAGTGGGTGAAAATTCAAAATAAAAAAATTGGCGTTTAAAGGGTTAATGAGTTTGTATATTCAAAGACTTTTCCCCTTTTTCATTACTTCCGAGACTAATGTAATTATCTGTTACAGAGCTAGTTCGTATAATACACATATAAACACAAAAATAATTTGTACCAGGCCTATATCTCGATCAGGGCGTGGTTAAAATGTTAACGAACTTGCAATCCCTTGACCACTTACCATATTGAAAATATATCTTCTATAATTGGCTCGCGATGGCCGTAGTATCTTGTGGCCCGTGTGGGCTACCTCTCTCCATAGCTTATGGAGACGGATGGAGTGGTCGGTGGCTCTGTGCCGGACCCCACCCTGCTAACATCTCCCCCTCCCCCCTGCGCCCACGCGCTCACACTTATACTGGTGGCCACTGGCCGTGCCGATCCGTAAGGATAGTGCCTCGTGCTCAAACACTGAACAGGGGGAGGGGCGGGCGAGTTGCTGAGATAACATTTCACAGCTCTACACTAGGCCTACAAGGGGCCGAGTTGGTAAAGGCAAGATAACATTTCACAGCTCTACCATGTGTCTACAGTGCAGATTGTGATTTTCTTATATTCTGGTGGGGCCTGTTACGTAATCGCTAGGGCCAGGACAGGCAGGCAGGTGTGAAAGCGCGCCCTCCTTCTTGACACCTAGTGCATTCACTACAGCTAGGGGAGAGGTGAGCGGGTACCCCGGTCAAAAAGAGGGAGGAAGTACCAGGGAAGGGTGGGGTGTACCCCGCCTAGTCTACTAACCGGAGCCCGAGTTCAGGGTAAAGGGGTAGCAGGGTGGTTGCCTGAACCGAATTTCGTTAAATTCATTGGTCTAGAGTTAAGACCCCAACTATATGCCACCAATCAGAATTCACACCTAATTCTTCGTTATTCTATAGGTCGAGAGCAATAACGCAACTTCCAAAAGAATAGCCACTCTGTTATAACTGATTCACCGTTATATGACAGGCTGAGCGCAAAGACACCACTCCCAATGAGATTTCATTTGCATGCATTTAATTAGTATGTAGGCCTATCGCATCTTTATAATAACAACAAAAGTAATATTAATTACACGAACAATAAGAATAGGATAGATTGAGCACCAAATATAAACATAATGACAATATAAATAATAATACAGTCATATGAACATGTATCACTATGAAAAGAAAACCATGGTTATAGTAATAGTAATAATAAATAATACGACAGATCGAGCAAGAAATATAAAAATGTGAGAATATTTAATCATGTTGTGATACGTATCATAAAATATTGTAATTATATTTTGCTAATAATGTATTTTGTCACAGTTTGTTTGTTTGGACATAACTATGGTGCAAGATTATGTTATGAAAGTTAAAGGGATTAGGGTAGAGAATCTGCGTCTAAGACTTATTATTAAAAATGGGAGATAAGTCAGTAGGCCTAAGCAATTTTCTTAGAATAATGATCCAGCTAAGGAAGATCCAGATGCGCTAGCCGATATGCCAAACTATATCAATGCAGATGCTAAGTATTGGCTAGCGGCCGAAGTAGAATATACAAATAAAAGTTTGATTGTGCGAGGTGTAGATTTGAACTTGTAAAAAAATGTTAGCGGGCACTCCAGTTGGTGTGTAAAGCCATGTGTGAGGTTATGAGATACAAAAGGTTCATTGTGGGGCAAAATACTAAAATTCAAGTCATGCAACAAATAACAAATTTTTTTACAATTTTCTGCAGTGTGTTTATTGCTATAACGTCTGTAGAATCATGCCCTGGTGAGTGGATCCAAGTGCAAAGCCTTGTGCTGAGCGAGGGGGATCAATACAATATAGACTATTTGAATTTCGATATAAACCAGAGTTACTTAGTTAACAAAGATATAATTGAGGATATGGAACATGATCCGAGAATTTTAACACCATCTCTCGCAGTTCTATCACACGGTGCTTGGAGTCATCGCCCAGACGATAAATATCTACATGTGTCTGCTGGGAACACTGTTGAATGTATAGAGCCATCTGTGTTTGTTTAATTTCACAATGCTTTCTAAACTCAAATAACATGTGTGTATTATGCGGACATCAACCCCTAACACCCGAGCACAAATTATGTGGCTGGTCTATTAAATTAGTATTTTAATATCCATGATAATTCAGATGTGTGGGTAGTCTATGAACATCGTAATAACAATATGTACCACAGGCAAGTAATTTTAGAAAACCACAAAAAAATGGATCTAGCAAGCCGAGATAAAGTTGATGTTTTAAGAGTTTATGTTAGAACCGCACCTCAGAAAATTTTTGCTGCTTATTGTAAGTCAAGCAGTAATTTCGGGATAATACAGAGACTGCATTAACTCCAAGTACCTATGTATCAACACAATAACAAGAACCGTAAGTCGTTTCTAAAAAATGGGAAGCCTTACTTTTGTAAACATTTGTATTCCATACATGCTGATCAGAGGAATTTGAAATCACCTACCCAAATTTTAGAATGTTGTCAATACATAACACCGACATTGACATCGTATCTTGTTGAAGTTTTTCAATTTCAACCACCCTGCCCAATGTATAATTATTGTCCGCAGGCGGCTGTAATTAATGCTTTTTTTTAACAATATATTATTCAATGCTATGTTTCTTGATAGTGTCTCATAAGTCAGAATTGACTGGCCGCAATAAATGTACCACTGTAATGTTCTTAATATATATAAATGAATTGAGGGTGACACTTAAATAAATTTTAGTTGACTTGACTTGATATAATTAGACAATCTCACTAGGCAGCTGCCAGAGAGCTACAATTAGCCACAAAAGGTAAATTACCAGAAAAATTAAACTCAACAGTCCAGTGACATAGAAACAATTAGTTTCACAGGAACACCAGCAAAACGAGCTCCACGGAAGGAAGGACAAGACGGGTGGGAAGTCTTTAGTAGAACATGAATTTATCACTAAGGATCCTTATAATTCTAAAGTTGACTTTCCTTCTACAGCACAGGAACGTCACCGTGGGAGGAAGCGCACTAGAACAGCTACACGCGGAGTTAGCATGACAAAATTAAAAGACCATGCAATCAAACTAAATTTGATGATATTTCTAATAATGATGCCAATTGAGAACAAAAAAAAAACGCCAGCGGTTGGGAATAAAAAAAAAGATATATTGATAATATAAGCCCACATTGATATGTAGTACTTATATTACAAAGGCTAATCAGACACCTTTTGTAGCCTATAGTCAGAAAGACATGGACTGTCAACGGTATTACATGCCACAATATTTTGCGGTTTATGCTATGCTGAGCAAAAAACTACGTAAAGTACATCAGCTAAATGATTATCATACTAGTTAGAGTATATTTTTGCCGTTCAAGTATTTACTTCCAAACTTCCACAGGTTGTATGCAGCTATTATAGTATTTTACTTTATATCCCGGATATTTTTATGGTCATTGTTATGTAGTTATGTGTTTCTCATTTCATTTCATATTTAATATGTTTTTTTCTTTGTATTTTAACCACGCCTTGACTGCACAACCCCCACCATGGTCAAGGCTCGACCTCAGCCCCTCGGGACAGCCCCTCTCCTATCAGTAAGCCAGTGCCACCCTTCCCCACCCTGACACTTTTGCGTCCACGGCCGTGCCCCTCCCCTAACGCCTTGTATGTGGTTACGTAAGAGGCCACACCAATCCATAAGGAAATACGCTCGTGCGTTTACAGTACAGGGGGCCGAGTTGGTAGGGAGGCCGAGTTGGTACACTGTAAGGGGGCCGAGTAGGTGGGGGCCGAGTTGGCAAAGGGCCAAAGCGTCCTGATACTAATTAAGGTCTCACCACCCCAAATGCCAGTCCCATTGAAATACATGTAAAATGCCTCAATTCCACGGGTCGATTTTTTACTTCTTTTTGCCCTCCCCCCTATCTAGTGCCGCATATCATAATGAAGCCTGGACTGTGCATTTTCAAAAACAGCTCCGATAAGAGGTTGCTACCCAGACAGATTTTGAGCTAGGCCCCCTAGTGTGCAAAAAGGTCACTATAGCTCAAATTACGCTTAAATTCATACCCTCTTTCACAGACCAGACACACATCCTTTTAACCCACTGTATGCCTGTCAGATTATCACGAAACAGTTATTTCTGATATCCGGGACGAAGGAGACACCATGTACTTATTAAATATTCACAGAAATATAACTTATTTGTATTTGTTTTTAATTTAACAGAGGTTGAAATAGCCGCATTAAAAATATTTTGTGTGATGATTCCATCATTAGTATACACCTGCCGTGATTTCGGCTTATTTAGGGTGGTGAGACCTTAAAGCATGCTTTTTGCCTGAATATCCTGTTTGGGGAGAATTGAGGGGACGACACGATACTGCATTCGCTATCTTTATGTGGCCCATTAGGTTGACAGGTCCCCCCATGTCTGGAAGCCTAAATTTGTCAT
The DNA here is from genome assembly GCA_964017125.1 of Flabesymbios commensalis. Taxonomy (NCBI): domain Eukaryota; kingdom Metazoa; phylum Annelida; class Polychaeta; order Terebellida; family Flabelligeridae; genus Flabesymbios; species Flabesymbios commensalis. Next base: position 56,995,848 of record OZ024915.1, read on the forward strand.
CGATCTTCCCATGTGGCTATTGCGAAGACCCGGTCACATGGGAGCAGTGTGGAATTTGCTGTGATAGTTGTGATATGTGGTTTCACAAAGATTGAGTTGACATGGGATCTTTCACCTTCCTAGCGTATTCCACAACTAACGTCTCGTGGATATGCTGTCGATGCAATCATTCAAATTTTGATAGAAATTTATTCCATTCGTTTGAAATCGAAACCACAAATAATTTTGACAATCTAAATTCTAGTGGCTCTGAGAACGTAGTCAATTCACCAAATTCAGATGTAGTCCGATTCCCCCTTTAGGCCTAAAAACCGCCAAAGAAACTGGCGTACTTTATTGATAAATTGTAGAAGCCTAAAGGGGAAAGTAGCACATTTTTTAGCATCTCTAAATTATTACCAACCTGATTGCGTCCTCGGCACTGAATCTTGGCTTGACAAGGATACCACTACCAGCGAAATTTTCCCTCCTGAATGCCTGACTCCAAAATTAGTACTTCAGAAAAACTTGTGAAATCTTTAGACCTGATGCCAAAAAATTCAAATACATTCAAATCCTGTAGCAGGTATAATTGATCCAAAATCATCTGCCGTTCAAAATTGAGCTAAATTGAATTGATTATCAAAAGAAAATGACCTGAGTAACCCATAATTGCCTGTAATAAGCCATCAACAATTTAATGATTTTCCATCATTTTATGTCATTTATTCACTGCTATGTGATTGGATAGGGCCTACGTATAGTGTCCGTATGCTCATGGAAAACCTACAAAAGTCATTGAATTTTACTTTTCTTCTAAAAATCATAGAAATAAAAAATACAGCCTGACGAGATTTTTTTTAAATATATCCGCATTAGTTTTTAAGATCCTCATTGCATCTTGTAGAAACTAAGAGGCATACCACAACCTTAATGAAAAAACTATACTAACTATGCAGTAGTGATATGTAATCTACCCAATTATATACATGTATAATTTGGTCATTTTTCTGGATAAAAAGTACTTGAATTTTAAGAAATGACCGTAGAAAAAAATGTGATCCAGGAGTAACAAAGCTGTACAAAACACAAAATATATAGCATTATGAATTTTGTCGCTAATTTTCATTTCTTCAAATTAGTAGCAAGTACATAATCATGTATAATTTGTCATAATTAGATACCACAATATATCTATATATTAACAGCAGATATTTTCGAGAATATTGTGTTTTCGGTCAAAAAAGTATACCCCCTATTTAAATCTGTCGCATCCATCCCATCTTTGTAAACCACGAAACATAATATATTTTTTTCTCAATTTGATAGTCATCCGCTCTCCAAGTCGTATCATAATTCCACAAACTTGGAATGGATAAGTATTGACACAATTACTGACTGATAGCCCAAATTATGACTTGTCCCATTCGTTTCCCACCCTTTCATGTCCGTTCCCGAAATTATATGAGGCCACTCGTGCACATTCCAAGCTCTTTTATTTTACACCTTTTTTTTATTCGTCTCAACAAATTGGGAATTGTGTTCTGCATTCTTTTAACAGTTGGCCTACAATCAATTTGATAATTTTTCTTCTAACACATCAACGGACTAAACCTATCATCATTTTTTCCTTTCATATTAACTGCTCAGAACTCGATATTATAATTTGAATTTCACTTGAAATATTTCTTCAATAAACAATATCGCCTCTTAAAAAATCCTTCAGCACTTAAAAAATATTTTGGGCGCGACTATTACCATGTGATGCCTTGCATCACCTATCGTACTTGTGTCATATATTGTATTTGGGGTTGGGGGAGAATGGTTCGATGGTAATGGGTTGCACTCAGGACTGGTCATGGATAGGTCTATAGCACGGCTGGATCAGTTTGAGAACACAGAGGCGGACGCCGGCTGGCGGAAGACATCGAAGTGTTCTGTTGAGCACATCGATTCAAAGACTTGAACTGCAGGAACTTCACTTAGTTAGGCACAATATAGTCTTTATTGAAACAAGACATCATAGTTCAATACCATACACTTTCGTTCACAGAAACTCATGTTAAAGATTGGCAGGTCTAGTGACGGTGGTAGACAACTCGTCCCAGCAGGAACTCATAAACTTAATACACAGTCCAAATCAGGAAAACCATAACCTTAAATATAATCCATAGCCTGATGGCTTCATTTTAACTCAAAACATCGTCAGTGCATGCAGTGGTGAAGACCCGAGGGCCTGCGTGCGAAGTTAGTCCATGCTTGACAGAGACACGCACACAGCAAAGTACGTGCTCCCACGTCGGAGGATTCTGAGCAACTAACTGAAAACGCCCACTAGTCGAAATCTCAAGAATTTCCAGTCTGAACGCGGGAGACATCAACCAATCAAAAGCCCGGAAAACACCCACGCGGCTGTGAGTTAAATATTAGAATAATACGTCACTGAGGAATTAAACTTTTAATTTAATCTTAGGAATACTATGTCGTCACAGAAGTTAATTAATATATTGAAAGCAGGTTAGACACGCGTCAAGTGAGCCGAGCAACACGAGCCAAAATAGCTCCAAGGTGGATATAAATAGATTAACTCAGCGTGACAATCCCGGAAGCGACCATGCGTAATTACTAGCATGAAATCCACAAAAAACACTTGTAATCTCTGGCCAGCCGCTTCCACGGTAAAATGACGGTCAAGTGTAAGCATCACGCGAGTCATCCAGAAGACTCACATGACAAGCTGGAAAGTCACATGATCAATATTAATCGAATCTCTGTGATTTTAGAAAACCAATGACAGCAACATTAACGACGTTTTATAGCTGTTTTAACCGAGTTCTAAATACGTTTTAACCATTATGGCAGATGACGAAGACTCTCAAGCGTCCGATGATGCTGCACAATTGTTACGACCCCCTGGCATCCCTCGATCTACGTTTAGAAAGCTTGGTAATACTAAAGTCTGTCCGACGGTAGTCAACATTACATTGATGATTGTCAACCGGTCCCGCCCACACGGCCACAGGGATTCGACCACAAATAACCTGTTACTCTAATTAATTGAACAAGGGAATCAACTGTATCTCAGCAAAATGCATGTAAACATCACCTTTCATGGCCTCTCAGGCATTCAACAAACATTTTATCATCCTGAAAATTACACCTAGACTACCTCATCCAGACCATGGCATAGACTCTAGTTATGATTGTCAACCGGTCCCGCCCACACGGGCCTCGGCCACAGGGATTCGACCACAAATAACCTGTTACTCTAATTAATTGAACAAGGGAATCAACTGTATTTCAGCAAAATGCATGTAAACATCACTTTTCATGGCCTCTCAGGCATTCAACGAACATTTTATCATCCTGAAAATTACACCTACCTCATGGGCGATAACATAGCACTTGCTTGGGATTAAAAAATCAGCAAAGTAAAGAGAAATTTTATTTTAATTGACATCATAATAATTTGAAAATGCGTTTTTGGGTCTTTTTAATTTTTCCATAACATTTATAACATCAGAAATAAGTTCATATTTCAAATAGAATCATTTTTTTCCTTGATCAAATAATTTTTTGTGGCCATTATGATTCGAGGCTATGCCCTAAAACGTCCAATAGTGCTTAGCTTCCAAGCATTAAGCGCTGGTGGGGGTGCTCGAACTTAGGAACAATTTTAATCACCTGTGCCTAAGTTCGATTTGTGTTCAAAATAACTTTATTTGGAAAATATTTAGTTGCCATTATCTCTATATTTATTTTTGTTCAAAATGTGTTTATCTTATGTCTTTTTCAGGACAGCACTTTCTGATGTCTATCTCCATGTTTTAATAGCTTTGAAGTGAATATATTTCAGGGAAAAGGTTTTAAAAATGGTTTTACATACAGATTATTACCATTTATAGTATAAAGCTAAAATAATGAGAAAAATATTGATTTTCTAAATTTTCAATCTTACTGCCTTATTAGTGAATCCAAGTGAATAAATTAACTATAAACTATGAATAGTGTGGAAATGCGGCATGGCCTGGTCAATTGTTAGTCTTTCTAAGGGCTCTGGTCCTCATGGAGGACCTTCATCGAACTTAGGCACACCCCACTCGAACTTAGGCACTTGATTCCCAAGGTGAAAAATTGATTCCTCTCTGGTCGAACTAAGCACTTTTTCATAATTTCGTGTTTTTTTGGTTCCACATTTATATGTTTTATAAACACAGCCGGCCACAAAACTATTTTAACATGTGTATGGCTGGATAAATTCAATAAACTGCTTAGGTGCACGAACTTAGGGCACTTTGCTCTACACTCGCGTCACAAAACGAGATCATGTGACCAGTTTACAAGAAAATGTCAGGTAGGCCAAGCCTATTAATCACATTTGCTTATTGTTGCTACTTTTGACAGATTGACATGTCATTTGCAAACAAATTATGTCACATTTTTCAGAAAAAACAAAATTTCAACACCTGTAGTTGTATAGCATGGCTTTCGATCAAAACACTCATGCGAAAGCCAGCTATTGATTACAACTGATGAATTTATTCAAAATTTTGAAAACAAGACACAAACAGATGTTGTTGTCTTGGATTTTAGTAAGGCCTTTGACGTTGTCTCCCACCAACGCCTCTTGCACAAACTTGACCACTATGGAATTCGGGGAACAACTCTTAATTGGATTCAAAATTTTCTGACCAATAGAACCCAAAAAGTAGTAGTTAATGGCAGCTCTTCAGAATCAGCTTGCGTGAGGTCCGATGCGCCCTAGGGTACCGTTCTCGGACCCCTACTATTTTTGACCTATATTAATGACCTCCCTTACACGGTCTCCTCGCAGGTTTGTCTCTTTGCAGATGACTGCCTCCTGTATCGCCCGAAAATATGTCGAGCAGATCAGGAGCAGCTGCAGAGAGACCTATCTGCGTTACAGGACTGGGCAGATCGATGGGGGATGTGTTTTAACCCCTCAAAATGCTCGGTCCTGAGGGCGTCCAGGCTGAATTAAAAAAATCTGGAATTTGAGTACACCCTTGAAGGCGAAACACTAGCGAACGTTTCATCAACACCATATCTTGGTGTTTGCCTTAGCGAGACCCTGGAATGGGAGGCCCACATTAACAAAATTACAAGTAAAGCAAATTCCACTCTGGGCTTCCTTCGGAGGAACCTGAAGGCATGTCCCCCTAAACTAAGGGAGACTGCCTATTTCTCCCTGGTCATATCATCTTTAGAATACTCTTCAGCAGTTTGGGACCCCTCTAGACAAAAAAATATTGATAAATTAGAAAAAATTCAAAGATCAGCAGCAAGATTTTTCACCCAAAATTATAGACAAACAGCCAGTGTGACATCTTTCATTCAGAACCTGGGCTGGACTGACTTGAAAACAAGACGTAATAATTCTAGACTTGTAAGCATGTTCAAAATTTTAAATGAGCTAGTCGAAATTCCTATCAATGACCGTTTAGCCCCAGCGGACAGAAGAACACGTGGTGGGCACAATCAGGCCTATAAACATCTTAGAGCTAACACCACACTGGGACAAAATTCTTTTTGGCATCGAACTATCCCTGATTGGAATTCTCTTCCGGCAGCTTCCATAGAATCAAAAACTGTGGCAGCGTTCAAGAGTCAACTGGTTGACTTAATCCACCTGCCCTTTCCCCCCTCCAGCCTGATACTCCAAATAGGAGGTGCTGCTGGATAATATTTCAAAGTTCAAAGCAAGGTGCCCTAAGTTCGATGAGATCCTAAGTTCGATCATTATTTTATTTAGGAGGCCAGCAAACTTCCACTGTGGGATTTATCTGGAAATTAAACATAGCTACAGAAAAAAGGGAATGGGCGATAACATAGCACTTGCTTGGGATTAAAAAATCAGCCAAGTAAAGAGAAATTTTATTTTAATTGACATCATAATATTATGAAAATGCGTTTTTGGGTCTTTTTAATTTTTCCATAACATTTATACCATCAGAAGTAAGTTCAAATTTCAAATTTTGTTAGTCTTTCTATTAGGCTGGGGCCAAAATACCTACAAAAACTCTAATTTTGGTTGCCCACATCAAATTCCAGTTGCCCACTTAATCGTATATTTTCCTTCCTATGAAAACCTGACCTCTCATGACACATGTATTCAAAAAGTACTCATGGAATTCAGAAATAGTTCATACATTAAATAGTGGATTTTTTGTGAACAATGCATTTTATACTCCTGGACCCATAGTGATTTTATATAAATCCCAATGATTTCGAAGAATATGAAAATATGTTTTTTGTACATTCAAGTTCTACAGGATAGTCCAAGCTCTTACATTCGCAATGTGGGCTACCTTTGTGCTAACTCGATTAAACCCACAGCAAAAACAAGGGGCCAATGGCGGGTGGGCGACTGGGTATCTGGAACCCTGTAAGAGCTCTGGTCCTCATGAAGGACCTTCATCGAACTTAGGCACACCCCACTCGAACTTAGGCACTTGATTCCCAAAGTGAAAAATTGATTCCTCTCTGGTTGTCCTAAGCACTTTTTCATAATTTCGTGTTTTTTTGGTTCCACATTGATATGTTTTATCAACACAGCCGGCCACAAAACTATTTTAACATGTGTATGTCCGGATAAATTCAATAAACTGCTTAGGTGCACGAACTTAGGGCACTTTGCTCTACACTGCAATAAAAGCAGGGCCAGGGGTAGAATTAAACGTTGAAGGCTTTCCAATCCACAGGACTGGCAAGTCAAGGAAATTGCCATTCCTGAGTAAAAACTGTCATTCCTAGAAATGGTCCTTGTCCTAGGATGGCATTAAATTTGCCAGTTCATCGGAATGGCTAATAGTAATAACAAATGATGCCATTCCTGCACAATTTTTGGCAGTACCGGACTGGAGGAATGCGGTAACTCTTTATGTCGAAACCGACAGAAACCGAGTCATCATGTCGAAACCGGGTCGATAAGGGGTGATGTTATTCAAATAATCACTCCATACTAGACATGAACATACCTATGCATGATGTCGTGTCTAAATTACAGAAATGTGACTTTGATAGTTTTTATTTTATGACGAGTTATATAATTCTTAGTTGGGTGGTATTATCGACTGGTAGCAGGCCTATGTAGCGCCGTTAGACCTATATTATAGAGCATCGCTGAAAGTGAACATACTAGCCCCCCCTTATAATTTTGAATTATTTTTTATTAAACATTGTGTTGAATGATGTAATATTGTTGAATGATGTTAATTAGTCTGTTTATGCGCAGGTAAAAATGTTTGTGATTCATGAGGAACGCATTGTAGGCCTATGTGGACACAGAAGAGCCGAAAGCTGGAGAGAACTTTGCTAATTTTTTTTAGATCTATCACCATTGTATGTACAACAAAAAAAGTCTGTAGCCTATAATATACCTTTAAATGATTTGCAGCATTATTTATGTCTTCAACGTGTGGCATCATTCGGTAACAGAATAGGAGTCCTAGGCCTACACTAGAATTTGCTTGATTTAATATTACAAGACCAAATAATTGCAATTTTGTATGTAAAAACACTCGTGATTCCAAACAAAGTTATGTGATCCAATCAGGTAATAAAACAGATTAAAAACGACTGTAGCCGTGCATAGCGCTTAAGTATCCGTGCATAGCGCTTAAAGGGTTAGTCTCTCTCTGCACAACTCTAGGGTTGGAGCAATTCTCATTTTAATCTCATGCGGCGTTGACATATGACGTTTCCTCATTGTTCCCAAGGCGATGTGATCATAACACCTAAGACATATATCATGTATATTGTTCACTTTTCCTTGGTCATTCGTGAAATAATCTTACTTATTAATGACCGCAGGACCATGGCCCTTACTGCAGGTATTCTTTACACATTTAAATGAAATAATATTTATAATTTAATTATAATGTAGAATCGTTGACATTTTACACAAATGTTGTTCTTCAATGTGGATATTCATCTGGTCATCCATGGAATAACCTTACTTATCAATGACAGCAAATTATTGCATATACAATTAACTGACATAATATCTGGAATTTAAATTATTAGCCTATGCTTGTACCTCCCAGGGTATGCGTGTATCCTACCCACCAGGGTAGATTTTTAATAATAATAGCATAGGCCTACACATATTCATTAATAGACCTATATATCCTATATGTTATTGGCTACATATATTGAGTAAATATCAGGTATTGAATTTAAGCCTGGATGTTGTCGGGTGTTCGCTGACAGGAGCAGATCTGGCATCTCCCACTCACGCGGTGGTCACTCATCACAGACACCTCGACATTGTGCTATCATGTAGCATAGTGACCTCTACTCGTCATTGTGCTACGAGAACTGCTTCTAGTGTGTTCATCCCGCCTTTTCTCCACCTCATGACGTAACAGCATCAAGGGTGTCATTGATTAACACCCTCAATGTACAATGATGCAGTCTTAACACATACAAGACAATACATTCGCTGCATCTGATTAATATAGTGTAATCAATCTTTTTAAAAAAGACACTTGTTAATATTACAGACTTCAATAGTGTAATGGTGTTGCTATAACAGAAATATAGGGCATATATAAGTTAGAAGAATATACATCATCTCTTTGAACATAACATAAAAATGATAGTGTTTAGAAAAGTTACAGATACATATATTACGGGTACATTTATCTATATTGATATTTTCTGCTATTAGAAAGGTAACAGTTGCTTAAAAGTACAAAAATAATTTGATTTAATTAGATATATCTACAAAAAACAAACAAAAAGTGCAATGGCTGAACTTTAATCGTGTTGAAGTGTTGCCGCTAATTGTATCACCGTTGCGCCGGTGTAAACACACCCTTGTCACGCCAACAACATGAAAGACACGCCTCTGAACCAGCATCTATGTGATTGCCATGTTTTTATATACCATTTTTTTACTATTTATAGTATTATTTCTAGAGGTAGCAGCTATTTTATCTCTGGTTTTGGCGCGGGAAACATAGTTCTATCACGGATCGTTATTTTAATTATTCAAAAACATGTTACACTTGAACTTGTACATATATTTACACCATTTTATATTTTAGCATGATATAGACTGTATAATGTAATGTATGTATTGTGCATTGATAATGACACATTTAGTCTACACAGACATTCTTTCATCAATAAATATATATCTACAAAAAATATAATGTTAGTGGCGACATGATGTTAATTTGCACTGATACGAAGTTAAGCTGTGTAAAAGCGACACTCTGAATAAAGAGGCATGATGTTAATTTGCACTAATACGAAGTTCAGCAATGTTAAAACTCAATGGATCAATAGGCTATTAATTTGGTAGTAAAACAACGAGAAATCAAATGTTTAATTTAATTTTTCTAATTATTTTATATGGCATTATTCAGTATAATTTTTATTTTGATTATAAATTATATATGGTATTGATCCTAATGGTACGAGTTGGCGGGTAGATTGGTATGAGTTGGTAGATATGTTGTTACGAGTTGTAAATGGCATAAAGTGTCCTGTGGTAGTAAAAGGAAAAATAATACGAAATAATTAACATATTAACAATAGCCAACATGGTGCAATAACATATAAGTTTTCCAGACTAAAACCAGAGTTAAAGGGTTAATTAGACACGCTCCAATAGACCACTGACCCCCACCCCCCCCCCAAACTTGATATACGCTGAGCCGATGTAACACCTACCGGCCATATAATAATGCAAAATGTTTATATTATTCAATCTTATTAATGTTATGTTAGATTAACACATTATTTTGGACAAATTTAACTGTTATATGTTCATGTTTTAAAAAGTAACTTAAGCATATCTGTTATTTTAATTTTAGTCTCAATCAGGGCCTTCACACCAAACAGTGATATTTGTTTCTATTTACATGTTGCCATTGAAACAGTCGTTATTAAGTAGGAAATATTAATACAGTGTAAAAAAATCATATTTTTGTGAGTTGGCAGAGTCATATTTCCAAAGCTAACATTTTAAAGGTAATTGTGTGTAGATTCAGGATCACATATACGCCAGTTTGATTCCACCAATACTGTTGACTTGAACTTTAAACAATTGTTACTTTGTGATCACGTCAATACCGTTGACTTTGAAAAAGTGTTACTATGAACATGATGAACAAGTGTTACTTTGTCATCTCCCGTGAAGCGACAATAAGGTGTTGCGACAACATGTCAGCGGGAGGGGAGTGTCTCACGCCAAGCGGCTTGTCACTCATTGAACATGATGGATGCTATCTGGGGGGGGGGGGGGGACTTGATGACGTCATAGGGGGATATCTTTATCAGCAAAAAAATTCTAGCAACAGCGGGGTGTTATACATAATGGAAGCAACATCAATCCTACAATTAGCTACATAGGCTCAGCCCAGCTGATAAAATAAATAGACATTTAAAAAAAACATGAGACATTGTAAACCTGTGAACCAGAGAAATGTTGAGTCGACGGATGGCACAACTGACAAGACATGTTATTGCACCTGGAGAAAATGGGGGCAAAAAAGGGCCAAGTTAAAAGAAAACGCCTTGCCAAGACAACCACATTGAAAAAACACAAGATCAATTTGTAGAATATATATTGTATAAAATCTGTTGTGATAAATTGCATACATAATATTAGTAAGCCTATACAAGTTAGTAATTTATGGACTTTACAAATCTGACTTGACTATCGAATATCAGTGATATTGTTTATATAATGTAAATAAAGATGCCATGTTCCACTTCACATTCAACTATATTCATCTGTTCAGTACACACAATAATATTATACAGAATAAAATGATTATCATGCATATCAATTATACAGACTAAAATGATTATCATGCACTGATATATTCTTTGTTATTATTATCTCTGTGATGACCGCCGTCGCTTAGGTTTAGTACATTCGTTTTCGCTCATTCAATAACCCTTTGAATTCAAGCGTTCTGGCTGAAACAAAACAAGCATGATATTATATTTTAATATGGATAGATGCATCACCTTCATATTCACAAAATGCGTACGAGTACTACTTCCCATGATAAATCGTTATATGTATACATAGCTCTAATAGTGGTAATACCCTACTAGATGCCTAATAAAACGTAATTCATGCTCTTTATATATGCCTACATATGCTTTCATATATCCTATAATCCATTGGATTAATGCTGAAACCGGGACTAAGATCTAATGATATTGGCCAAAGTAAAATAAAGGTTCAATCACCGCTTCGCAAATAATTTGGACGGTAAATATTATGCCTGACTGCTACCTACCAAATTAAAAAATATATAAGGCCACTGTATCAAAAATAATAACTCTACACTTCCAAATTTTACACACATTAACGAACATAATACAAGGTATTATTGTGCCAAATTTGAACGTCCTTTTTGTATATTAAGTTATATATCTCACTCGGTTTCGGGACGGTAATAATTAGGCCTAACTGCTACATTACCAATTAAAAAATATATATGACTACTGCATGAAAAATAATAGCGCTACACTTCCAAAATTTTCACACACTAACGGACATAAAACAAGGTATTGGTGTACTAAATTTGTACGTCCTACCTCTAGGCCTACACTAAGTTATATATATTTTACTCGGTTTCGACATGATAACTCGGTTTCGGTCGGTTTCGATATAAAGCACGACCCAAGGAATGGCCTTATTTCGAGCCCTGAAAAAACATATTTTTTCTTTGTTTGTTTGTTCTTTTTGCTCACTATTACTGGTAGAAATAAAGCCACCATTGTAGAATTAAAAGAGTTATTTGTTTTGAATGGCACTTCTAGCACCTGTTCTGGGGGTTCCCATCATTAGATTTCTTGCAATCACGAAAAATGATGCCATCTCTCGCCTTTAATTTCACGATAGCTGCAACAAATGCTTGAATAGGTAAGTGGAACAGGCATGCTGTGGCCCCTTCTGATAATTTTTTCACGCAGGTGCCATTTTAAAAAAAATTGTAAAAAAATGCAAAAAATGAAAATAGACTATGTCCACTGCCCTATGAGGACGTTCTGGAGGACATCATTGAGACTGTTTGGACAGAACAATGTGGGAATCTCAAAGAAATGAGATACCTGGGAAAGGCTGCACTAGTTTACCCAGTGTAAAGCCTGGGTGAAGTTTTGTTTTCCTACCCTGCACTTCCTCATGCGGCGCACCGAGGGTAAAAATGGAAGTTTCATAGTTATAAGGATGAGAGTCCATCAAGATTTATCTTTTTCCATGACCCCCTCGTGGACTTAAATAAAAAAATGCCCAAATATCTGATTGTTATGTGCATATATGGTATATTTGCTACTGTTAAGTGTATTGCAGTGCACTCGTTTGGTGCCCTGATGCATCTTAAAACTAAGACTTAACAGCAACATCATCTCAGTAGTTTTCTTCAGCTGCTTCAAAAAGTTCAAGTGTCTGGGTGATGTTTTGGATTCTGTTACCCCCATAGCTGTTTGCAACATTGAGGTGCCATCTTTTGGACGTTTTTATAATTTAGCTCAGATTTTGATCTAGCACAGCATTTTTTTTGCTCAGTGAAAACTGTGGAATGTGGTCAGATATTTTTTTTGGCATGTTGGCAGTTGTGAAAAAAGGCTCAGCCTAATTTTATTGGACAATTTTAAAATTTATTGAATCTACAGGTTTTGTCTTGGCTGTAGCCACAGTGTCGCTACCGATACAAGTTCAGTAGCCACAAAATGGCTACCACTGGTGAACTGTAAGCCACACCAGGCCAAGGGCAGTCAATATGATACCGGGGTAATGATTAGACTATGGGTTATAAAGGATCCAATATGAAGAGTCGGAAAATTTATTGTGCTACTGATAATAAAAAATAGGCTCAATGTGAAACATACACAATAAGGTCAATCAACAATAATAAAGACTTAATATCAACAGTTTATATTTTTCAGAATGTTTCTAATTCCTTGGAATATGCTACAATGTCATCAAATGAAAAGTTCTGGGGGTGACCTTCCATCCAGCCCCATTCTTAGTGAACAACCCAAGTGCTCTTGTGTTAGCAAAGTGCGTTTCTTATTCTTGATATGTTTCAAGACAGAAAACCCTCTTTCACAGGTCACAGTGTCAGGTGACATGATAAGAATAGAAAACGCTATATTAGCTAGTTCTGGGTAGCCATCCTTTTGCATGCTATCCTAAAATTTAACCAGGTAATGAGGTTACATTGACATTCATTGAATAGAACACCGAGGGTATTATCATATGGAAGTTTGTCATACTCTTTTTCCAGTTGTGGGAAAACTGCGGCAGGAAATTGACTAGGAAGGTCTTCAATGTTCACTCTATTGTTCATTCTCGAGCGTGGATCAATGAAACTGTACAGAGAAAGTACCCTATCTCTCTCTGGAAATCTCTGCCTGTAGCCTACTCAACAACAACTGCGATCATGTAGGCTATGCAATTTTCTCTAATGTAATCCAACTCATCCTCAGTAAGATCGGAGTGTTCATATTCAGTTATCAGTTGGTTTAATAATTCCCTAGGAAAGCGAACGTCTGGGTTGATTATCATGTTTTCTTGGTCAACAGAACCTTTGGGATTGATTGATTGATTGATTGATTGAGCTATTGATGAAACACTCAAGCTTCTGATATTTGTAGTATATGTTCTGGCCGCTTTTCTGCAACTGGAGGTTGATGTCGTCAAGCAAGGGGAGTACATCAACAAGAAAGGCTAAATACAGCCTAAATTTAGGATTATTCATGCGCTGAAACAGGTCATCTGCTTCTTGCATTCCCTTGAGCTTGAGATTCGTCCAAGAAGAACTGGGTCAGCTCATCAAATAATTTCCATATTCTGTGTACACATTTTCGCAGTGATAGCCACCGGCATTTACAGTACTGCACCAGTTTTGTAGCTACCTTATCTGGATCTGCCAGCTTAACCAGTGACTCAATTTTTTGCACTCATTTTGAACATTCTGAGTATTAGAATATAGACGCACCTCCAGTGTTTCCGCTCTAATTAAGACCCTAGGATGGCACTCACTGGCTCACTGTCGTACAATAAGCAGTGTGACCACAAGATTCTCTACAAATACAGACAGTTTCTTAACTGCTGCTTTTGTACAGAGGACTTCTTTGTGCACAACACAATGTTGTATAAAAGTAATCGGATTCCATCTAGTTTTGACTCTGGAAGCAACACTGTTCCTGTCACCTGTCATGGTACGTCTACGTAGACCCATATCGTGGAGCACAGAGCTTGTTGGGTCTGCCAACCGAGAAAAGGTAACAAAATGGTCACCTGCAGAAATTGGCATCTTTGCATGCACGACTGTGTAGGCTAAAAAATATTCCGCTCTCAGAGTAAGGTCTGCGTGGTTCAAAAGTTTTGTGGTCATTTTCTTTTAAGCTTTATATTGTTGGATTAACTTGCTGTAAAGTGAGTTCCGCTGTTTTTTTGGAAGATCAAGTGTATTGCTGTGTTTAGTTTCAGCGTGTTTTTTCACGTGATGTGTTTTACATTGCATAGTTACAGAACAGAGTAAACACATCACAGTGTCTTCTGTTTCCAGGAGGTCGATTACTAGATTATCTGTCTCCCAAGCACTTTTCAATTTGCGATATTTGTTAGCTTTTTTCCCAATCTCTCTTCGGATGATCTTTGACATTCTGCATGTTCAGCTGTGTATGGACAGATGGACCAACGAGTGGAGCGGGATCCAGGTGTGCTACAGGTGTGCTCACATCACGTGTATCTTTATCTGCAGGATCTGGAGTAGGTGTGGTTGTTTCAGTTGATATGGCATCATCACCAGCATTCTCCACATTCTGATTATCTGTAAGGAAAAAAAGTGGCATAGGCTTATATTGTACTGATGTAGGCCTACATAGCCTTTTCGTAAAATATTGCCATAATTTTACTAATTTTAAAATGCTCCGCATCACATTATTTACATAACATTCTGAGATTCACTAATAAACATACAGTATCTAAAATATGTAACGGCTTTGTACATTCCACATATTATTAGAAATGCAGGATTAATTGGTATTATAATTCAGTCTAGATACATTGCTTGTTAACATCTCGTGCAATATCACTCTCAACGTGAGATAATAGTAGATACGAGACCTGTCAATCATACTGACAGCTATAAGGGCCCGGAAAGATGGGAGGGCGATATGGACCAATCAGCGTTTGAACACGCCTGTCAATCAATCCTGTCAGTCAAATATATTCTATTCAAAGTGTCGGAGATTTGTGTCAGCATATAAATATATTTATGCAACACCATTATATCTATTATGTTAAAATAATTTATAAATTATTCAGCAAAATGACATGTTTATTCAAATCGTGCAATAAAGTATTCGTGTAATAAAACATAGCAACACAAACACCATGTCTTTGCACTTTTTTATATCGTGCTATAAACAACTACAACATGAATATATATTTTTTTTCAAATCGTGTAATAAAACATCTTATAAATGCTGTTATATTATTCATAGGATAACTAACTGTAGACTTGAAATGGTTGACACTCTCATCCCCAGCAAACATGAAACATTGAACCAATGGTGGTTTAAAGTTGGGCCACCGTCTTCAACGTTGGCCCAACATTAAACAACCATTGTTTCAATATGTTGTGTTTGCTGGGTCCAGCCACCGCTTTCATTGCATTGCGTAACTGCCCGCCTATGGTCGATATACGCTTAGGTCCCAGGTTCATATTAGATTAATTTTTATTTCAAATAATTAGGGAATTACAAACACGGAGATAAATATAATTCAAGGGTTAACCAGCTTAAATGAAAGGGCTCTAATCATCTTGTCGACATGTAATTTTTGTTTATGTCTGCTTGCAGGCCATCGTAATCAGGTTATTGTATGCCAGAATAAAAATAGCAAGAGCATATGTGACGTCACAATACCTGGATCATATGGATCTGGGCCATGGGTCAACATTTTAGAGAGCTATATAGACAAAATCATATGTTTATTATCCCAGAACTGTCAGTACCGGTTCCCCAAAATAAGCAGCAAAATAACATACCACTTTTCAGTTGCTTGGTGAATAAACGTGAAATTTTCGTCTGACAATCGCCACCGCGCTTTATTGTGTTCTCAAGTTACAGAAAGAAATTCTCGTGTGCATGACCAGATCTTCTGGGATTACAATCGATCCAGAGAGCGATGACCCACAGGGGTAGACTAACATTATATCGTCGCCTTGGTATTACAGGGTCGTATCTGCAACTATTTAGCGACCCTCGAATACCAAAGCGACGAAATAAGCTATACTATTTGTGTGGGTTGTTGGGGTCCGATGAATAGTAATGATACTATCAGCCCTACAATGAGAAATTAGCCCAAAACATGCAACGCAACAGATTTAATGTGAGATGGCATAGGCCTATGAGGCTATGTGGCGCTCAAATTAAAATTCAAGGCTCTGGTCGCCACATCAACATTAGGCTGTGTGGCGACGTCATCGCCATACTTTTGGTGGCCCTGAATCAGTCCCTGACACTTGAAGGTGTCTTACTAAGATAGTACGTCCGAAGAAGCCATTTTGGTTTTTTTTTTCGTGTTGGAAAGTATTTCTATTGTACCCCTCCATCATTCAGTTATCACATCTTATTGCTGTATCTCCCCTGAGGTCAAGCTTATTGCTTGGCGTAAGAAACACTATCACAGCAGAGCTATCAGACTTAGAACTGCTGAGGCTAGAGCTAAATTTAAAGCGGCCACACTAAAAGTGTTGCAAGGCATGCCATTCATATATCAAATCTAAGATAACCAGTGATGCACCCGGGAACTTGAAGCGTTTTTGGTCATTCATCATTAGCAAAAAGTGTGACAATAGTGGTGTAGCTCCTCTAAAGAAAGATAGGATGGCTCACGCAGGTCGCAGAGGAGAAATGATGATGTTACGGCGTTGGGCCGTCCGTGAACATTTCGTTTCCGGAGCATATCTCTTTTTTTTTTCTGAATTTTGAGCGAATTTCAAATATTTTCATTCATAAGCACAATCGCTAGCATATTCGCCTATGTGTGAGAGGAGGGGAGGGGTATATTTGTCACAATCGAGCAATATATTTATTTCAGTTTGTGTGTGGAGATATATATTTACTTCACTTTCTTATATATTTTTCTGTCTACAAATTTGGATCCCAAACTAAGCCTAGCCTTCATCTAGAGGCAAACGATCCAAGCAAAGCGAGGCTTCACAAATTTAAAGGTCATTCAATCATGCCAAATAAATGAAGCTCGATTTTCTTAAGATTATTAAATGATGTTGCTCATAAGCTGAAATAATTATTTATTTCAAATTAAAACATTTATTTACAACATCAGACAATTATTTATTTCACGAAAATTTAGTTTGGAAATATACATTTAAAAAATACTCCCCTCCCCCCCTCCCTTGTAATTGAAGGTGCCTCCCTTAGGTAGGATGCAAGTAAACAAGTAGATTATTACTGTTCATTGTATTATATGCGTAATGATGTGCCATTAAGTAATTATCACGGTGTGTAATGCTCTGAGAGAGGGAGTTTCAATAAGAAGAATTAGCAAAAGCATAATAATTTCGACGAGATCTTGGCAGCCATTTATTATTATTATTATTATTTTCAAGGTTGACAGTTCTACATACGCCCAGATATCAATACAGGCGTGGGTAATTCAAAATAAAAAAACTATATCAGCTAAAACACAATATTTTTATGACAATAAGATTTTTTTTATGACAATGAGATTTTTTTTTCAATCCCTTATAACATCTACTAATCCGTTATAACGGTCTACTAATCCGTTATAACGGTCTAGTATTTCATTATAACTCTCTACTATTCCGTTATAACGGTCCAGTCTTTCGTAATAACGGTGTACTTTTCCGTTATAACGATATAATATTACGTTATAACGGTCTACTATCCCTTTATAACGGTCTAGTAGTTCGTTATGACGGTCTAGTAATGGTCTACTAATCCGTTATAAAGGTTTACTAATCCATTAAAGACGTCTACTATTCCGTTATAACGGCCAAGTCTTCCGTTATAACGGTCTACTATTCCGATATAACGGTCTAGTATCTCGTTATAACGGTCTACTATTTCGTTATAACGGTCTACTATTCCGTTGTAACGGTCTATTATTTTGTTTTGAAGGCCTGGATTACGCTATAACGGCCTACAAATCCGTTATAACGGTCTCCTATTCCGTTATAACGGTCTAGTATTTCGTTATAGCGGTCTACTATCCCGTTATAACGGTCTAGTATTTCGTTATAACGGTCTACTATCCCGTTATAGAGGTCTAGTATTTCGTTATGACGGTCAAGTCTTCCGTTATAACAGTCTACTATTCCGTTTTAACGGTATAGTATCTCGTTATAACGGTCTACTATCCCGTTATAACGGTCTAGTATTTCGTTATGACGGTCTAGTATCACGTTTTAGCGGTCTACTAATCCATTATAACGGTCTACACATCCGTTATAACGGTCTACTAATCCGTTATAACGGTCTACTTTTCTGTTATAGAGGTCTACTATTTCGTTATAACGGTCAAGTCTTCCATTATAACAGTCTACTATCCGTTATAACGATCTAGTATTTCGTCATAACGTTCTACCATCTTGTTATAGCGGTATCGTATTTCGTTATGACGGTTCAGTCTTCCGTTATAACGGTTTACTATTTCGTTATAATGATCTAGTATCTCGTTATAGCGGTTTAGTATTTCGTTATAACTGTCTACTAATCCGTTATAACTGTCTACTATCCCGTTACAACAGCCTACTTATTTATTATAATTGTCTACTAATCCGTCATACATACTAATCCGTTATAACAGTCTACTAATCTGTTATAACGGTCTACTAATCCGTTAAAACGGTCTCGTATTTCGTTATAACGGTCTTGTATTTCGGTATAGCAGTCTACTAATCCGTTATAGCAGTCTACCAATTCGTTATAACGGTGTAGTAGTTAGTTATAACGGTCTACTAATCCGTTATAACTGATTATTAGACCGTTAGGCCTATAGCGGAATAGTAGACCGTTATAAATTCTCAAGGATAAGATCATCCGCCCAGATAACAGGACAGACATGGATAATTCAAAAAGAAAAATCTATATCAGCCAAAACAACGTTATCTACGGAAGTGGATTTATTTTCTAATCCGTTATAACGGACAAGTATTTCTAGTATTTCTACCAAATTTTTATAATGTCTACTATCCCGTTATAGTTGTCTATTATTTCGTGATTATGGTCTTGTAGGTCGTTATAACGGTCTAGTATTTAGTTATAACTTTGATAACGGTCTAGTATTTCGTTATAACAGTCTACTATTTCGCTATAACGGTTTATAGCAAAATAGTAGACCGTTATAACGGAATACTAGACCGTTATAAAAAAGATAGTATACTGTTATAGCGGATTAGTAGACCGTCATAATGGATTAGTGGACAGCTAGTACTGATTAGTAGACCATTGTAATGGATTAGTGGACCGTTATACCAGATTAGTAGACCGCTATAATGAAAGTCTAGACCGTTAAAACGAAATAGTATTCAGTTGTAACTAGATACTAGCCAGTTATAACGGAATAATAAACCGCTATAGTGCAATAATAAACCGTTAAGCGGAATAGTAGACCGTTATAACGGATTAGTAGACCGCTATAACGAAATACTAGACCGTTATAACGAAATGCTAGACCGTTATAACGGGATAGTAGACCGTTACAATGGATTAGTATGTCGGTATAACAAAGTACTAGACCGTTATAACGAAATACTAGACCATTATAACGGAACATTAGATCGTTATAACGGATTAGTAAACCGTTAGAACGAAATAATATATCGTTATAACGAAATACTAGACCGTTATAATGGAAGAGTAGATGTGCAAAGTAGTTAATATTATATATCCTATTTGATGGCTATGAAAGGTTTAGTTAAGTATTAATGAAATTGTTGCCGACAAGTGGAGGAAAAGCGTCATGTCCTAATAGAAAATAATGCAGTCTATTCAGTATGAATTGAATACAGAACGATGGAATAATAGGTTTTATATATATCATGGTGACAGGGTCTTAATTTACCGAGAAAATTTGGCAGTCATGCTGAAAAATTGATGTAGCCTAGAAATCAATTCTAGTATCCTGTATGTTTAAAAAATAACCTGCAAACCTCCATATCGTGGAGAATTTGATTTAAAATTTGCCTAATTTCTTACAAAGTTTGGGTTTTTGCAGCCACAATAAATTATGTAGTTGATTTTTGGCGGTCATTTTAAATTTCAGAGAAATTTGGGTAATTTTTTATTAAGGTTTTGAGTTTTTGCGCTTACAAAAATTTTTGATTTTGAACTCTGGGGAGATATTTTAGTAGCATGTTTAATAACTCACTTGCACATCCCCAAGTTGTTGAGAATCTGATTTAAGATTTCAAAAACATGACCGCTACTTTTTTAGTTATTGCACCCACAAAAATTAAGTACCGCCTGATGCTTCACGCTTGATAGATCCCGGCGCGACTAAAATTCCCCTTCCCCTACAGACTTGGGATAAAAACCGGCTCACCACTTTTATTAGGATATTAGGGTCACGCTAAGAATATATATATATAATTCAATGTTCTAATCGAACAGTTATAATCAGTATAAAAGGCCGTCATTTTCTCTAAATTTATGTGGTATTCTAACAACGTCCAACTACCTGGAACATTAGACTAGAGAGACTATATAAAGATGATGGCATTAACGCCATATCCATGGCTCACATGGTTTACACTATGCATCTATGCCTATAGATAATGGTGTGGTCCCGAATTAGAAGACACTGCTTTGTTGACTAAACTTATTGAAGAAGACATGATTGCTACATGGATGCTAGTAAATGTATAACCAATAGGCCTAAAACCAATCACATTAAGGGAAATTACGATAATAAAACTGAGCTGTCTTTAAATTATCAGATATGTCTCACCTGCATAAAGTTAGGTTGCTGTAGATCGATGTGATTATAGAAAAATTGTATACATGTGCAACCACCAGACTGGAGCTCAGGCTCCTTTAAGTGAAGACACGTACTAAAAAGAAATTGGAACAACTCTGAAGTAAGACATGTGATCATGGTAACAGTTTTTGCCAGTTTGACCTTGAAATGACCTTGACATGACCTTCAAATTGCTTTCGGATGGTACTCCAGTAAAACACAACACCACCCTATGTCAAACTTCATAAACCCAAATATTTATCAATATTTAGCTATGGGAGCCCAAACTAATCTTTAAATGAAATGAAATGAATCGGGCTTTAGGCCACCTTTGTGCACATATAGGCTAAACTGGGCCAGGAGAACCTCCTGAGGATGGTGAGATGATTAAGATGACACTGTCCTCCAGACACAGGATTCAAAATTCGAGCACTGGCGGTCTGAGGCCGAGCACGCTACCTCTCGGTCACGGAGGCTCCCCACAATACTGACTTTCACACGTGGATGGGGAAGAAACATTTTTGTTTCTTTCAAACCGCCAAGACCGGGAACCGAACCCCGAACTCTGGCGTGAAAGGCAGCGGTGCTAGCCACTACCCTAGGGCCCCCGCCCAACTACTAATCTTTAACGATGCTGCGTAATTGTAATTTGGCCGCTCAACTAAATATTGAGGATGGAGCGTAATAGGTGGAAGATAGCCCCCTTCCCAAGGTTGATACTGCCCCTAATGTACTCAAATGTGTGTGGAAAATACATAGGACGGATATATGTCAAAACCAGTCCTTTGTAGTAAATGACTCCACAACCACAGTGTGGAAATTGATAAAAATAGTGGACATTTTAACTATTTTCCGCCAGTTTGACCTTTAAATGACCTTGGTGTGACCTTGACATGACCTTAGTGTTATGTTTATGATTCAGAACAGTCTCGTCGAGTAGTTGACACATGTTTGGGACACAGAAACAAATCATAGACATTGTAATATACAATTTTCACTACTATTTGGCTTTGCCAATGAATATTTTGACCTTTCGAGGTCAATGACCTCTAGAGGTCATCAGAGGTCAAATCCAGTTTACCTCCACATCTACAAATACCCCTTAGGATATGTTCTACAAGTGGTAGAAATTTCATGCTGTAATCATAAAATGCACAATAGGTTACCTTATCTACTAAACTACCAGTAATAGTGAGCAAAAAGAAACAGAAAAATATGCCTTTTATTGCAGTGTCTCAAAAATTCACATAAACCCTGAAAAAAACAAGAAAAAACCCCATCAAAATGATTTTTTGTGATGTCCCTAGCTTTGAATTATTTAGTCCAGTGGCACCTTCGATGTGGGGTATCAGGCTGGAGGGGAAACAGGCTGGCAGATTTAGCCGACCAGCTGACTCTTAACTCTTAGATTAGATTAGATTTATTCAGTAAACCATTGACATGGAAACAAAACATTAGTCATAATAGGTCATAATTGGTACTATGGCATCCTCACATTTTCTCAGTAGACATGTAGGCATGGGGTCCAGTTCACATGATTTTACTGGTAATTTTTGTAGCAGCTGTCTAATTTCTTCAGTACTTGCCTGACTGAATTCATCAAGACAGCAGTTCGACGGCAGAACCACTGATTCAACACTTTGAACTTGCATTGCCCCCACATCGCCATCCAAGAGACCACAATGGATTCGAGATACTTTTTCACTGAAGATGTCCTTGAACTGCTCGGCCAACTCAGCTGGTGAGTAAGCTGATGGTAGTGATACTTCTGTTGTTTTATGATGTAATCTGCCTATCGTTCTAAATAGAAGTTTTTGATCTTCACCAGCAGTCTAGATGTCAGAACGATAAAAATCGGTTGTAGTAGAGTGTATCAGCTTAGTTACAGCTTGTCGCTGCGAGCAATAGATTTGACGATCAATTTCCAAACCACTTGCTTTCCACTTTCTCTCCAGTTGTCAACGTTTTCTCCTTGCTTCATGAATTTCTTCTGTGAACCACTCAACTTTAGGGTGTATTGTTTTGGTCTTGGTGCATCGCGGGTCAGCCTTGGACAGTCCTAAGTGTGTTGGACGCTTTCAGTCGTTTTTTTCGCCAAAAAGGTAAGTTGAATCACAGATTTTACAATACAGTCCCTCACTTAAAGAAGACCTACTTTTTTCGACAGAATAAAGAAGTCACACTGTGCTATACTTTTATACATCAGTAGGCCTACATTCCAGTTTTGCCAACGTGATTGATCATTTCATTACAAAATGTATCATAAGATGTCATTTGAATTTTCGATTCAAGATATCTTCTATGCATTAATCTACTAAGCCGCATGGTTCTCATTAGTTAAATTCTAAATACTTTTTATATGCACTGTCACTCCCATTCACTAGAAGCCATACAGTAAAATTTAAATTGTTGAATAATTCACTTACTTTAGTTGAGCTATAAATGTATTACTACACAGGGACATTACAGTACCCAGGGTATAGAAGTACTGTATACTGGATCACTGTCGTATACTGGAGTCATTCATGAGGTTGAGCCTAAAATTTAACTCTGCAAGATCAATATAGTAAAAGCCTCCAACTTTATCCCTTACAATGCTGAAATATATTTGTATAAGCTATAGTGACCAAAGTTATTTTTTTACCAATTTTATTAACCATTATTATCTTAGTTAGCTCTTTCCGCTTCATTTGAATGTACCTACTGTACTTTGCTATTGGAACTTGTAAGATGGGGAGGGGTAATAAAACGAGGGAATGCGAATTCACGTTTCCAGGCGTATTCCCTTTCACTTTTTTCCCCGGAGTTTTCACCAGTTTTCACCATAGCCACTGGAGAAATCAGAGGAATTAGATTTCGCCAAGAAGGAAATGTATTTCGCACAGGTTGGGAAACCAAGTGAAAACAAGCAAAAAACTTTTCATCTGGATTTCCTCAGAAATTGCCTGAATTCTCCAGAATTTGCCCCTTGCCTGGGGAATACATGTAACTATAGTTTGGAGATGGACAGCGGAAATGTAAACACAACAACAACACATGGCGGGAACACAACGTCAGTCAGCGCAGTCACTCACTGACTCAGTCAACACACCTGCATGATTGCAATCGATCTGGCGAAAAATTATTCTTTTAAATTAGTTTCAACCAATCAAAACAAGAAAAACACGACTAAAAGAATAAGTAGTTGTCACATTATGTTAATATAATCAGTGATAATAACGTTAATCGAGTTACCGGTAGTACCACACACGGTGACAGTCACACCCACAGTGTTCCTGTGACTGTTAGTGACACTGTGTGGCACATGTGTGTTTCATCGGATCGGTAGCACTGCAGTTACCGATCGCAGCGACCGTGTCTACGCTGGTCACCACCACACTCGAGACACAGCACGCGTGAATGTCTCATGACGTTTCCTATTATTATTGTCAGTTTAAATCTTGAGGGGCAATATTTTTTAGATAGACCTACCCAGTCTATGTTATTTTTTTGTTATTTCAGGAGATTAAATTATGTTGTAACTTGCATATCTTGACCTTAGTAAACTTTATTGTAGTCTTGAGTTTAAATAGCCCAGGAAGAATACTGGAAGAATACAGGAAACTGGGGAATCAGGCGAATCATTGGGAAATTGGGGGGAATTGTGTTGCCCGAATGGTGAAACAGAATTTCACGACCAGGAAATAAAAGGGGGAAATAGGGAAAACTGTTTCACAAAAAATTTCCGCTGGGTTTTTGTGTGAACCATGTGGGGGAATTGAAAGGGAATTTTGTTTTCACTAGAGTTGCAAGTTTCAATTTCACATTACTGTATGTTATGGGCCTATGGCCATTATAATTTTTTTACTTCTTTCCGGAGATCAACTTTAAATACAGACTTCATTTTAAAGACAGTCCCCGCACTGAAAGGATTAAGAGATATGATTAGTTTTCACTTGAAATTTTTGTTCCAGGTTTTCCTACATGCCGCCACATTCTGACCATTCTTGCATTCCTGGGGTTTGTCAATGTTTATGCTTTGAGAGTTAACTTAAGTGTTGCTCTGGTAGCCATGGTGAAGCAGACTAACAACGATACCAACACAAGTACAGATTGCGCGATGAATGTTCAAAACAGCACAACCAACCAAACTGTAAGTACTGTTTGGCCTAATTGTAGCTTGATCTATATTCATTTCCGGGAAGCATACCAGCCTATACCAACGCATGCCACCCAATGCAACTATATTTCGGGTATCTATATGTTATCATCAGCTCAAATATTATTCCATAAAGCTAACTGCTAAATTTTAAATCGATACAATCAGCCAAACGACTAAAATCCCCAGTTTTTATGTCCTTAACCGCATAGCCATAGGTACAGTTAGCGCTGGTAGTAGGCCCGAATCAGACTAATCATGAATGTTGGGCGAATCTTTAGATATATGCAGACACAAGACGTTGAGTTAATGTTGGTCCACCATCTTAGGCGTTGGTCCAGCGCTAAACAACATTGATTAAACGTGTTGTTTCTGCTGGGATATATGTATATGGTGTAGGCCTATATGATTTAGTGTATGTGACCGGATATGCAAATATATTAATAAAAATTAAACATAACAAAACAAATATTAAAAATGTATTATTTACATATATGTTATGAGCATTAGTCACACCAGTAGGCTTACTTATCATAAATATCTTCGATTTATGACAAGTCGCACAGTGAGTTAGACATATTCAATACAGTAGTGTATACACCAATTATATGTGCACCGAGTTAATATTTTTCTCAAGTTATGAATTTTTGAAATAAGTTATAAATGTAGGAAATAAACTGCACATATGCTGCTGTATAGACCGATTCGGACGAAACATTAGATGATGGTATGAGCTGTACATTGAATTAAACATATTCAATACAGTACACGACATAACTGCTGAATTAAGTTAATTTCATTGAATAATTAAATTATTAAGATTAACTCAAGTATTAAGATGAAATCAAGTACAAAATCAAGTTCATGCAAAACAAAAACACTTCGCCATAAAAAGACACATTTTTGAATTCTATATTCAGAGACGTCGATTCAACAAAGCTGAGCTTCGTATCAGTGCAAATTAACAACATGTCTACCGGCTTCCCAAATGAATAAGTTTGCAAATTTGTGTGCGATCATAATATAATATGTCATTATTTTCAGTAATGAGTAGGTTTCTTGGTGGTATTTATTACATGGCCGTACGACCAAGAAGTTAAGAATTTCCATTAGGATGGTTATCACATGGTAACACATATCTGTCTACTAACGTACTCGGTACATATTTATGTATATAATGTTACAAAATTGCCTAATTTCGAAATTTTTACAGTTTTAATTTAGCCGTTAAATGCATATATAGGGCCTATAAGTCAACAGTCTGACAGCGGGATGGTGGCTGAAACGCGTGAAAGAGTTTAAAGGGTTAACATTAATGCTAATTGTTTTGTGACGTAACCGCCGATTTGATTGTACTCGACACAATAACCCTAAAAGTGCTAAGATCCTGGCCGACATATAGCTATTATATGCAAACACAAGTAATATAACATTTAATGGTAAATATGGTAAATATGAATACAAAATATGATAATCAGCTGTTATAGCCTTAATATGCCATGTGGCTATAATTATTATATGCAATAATTCGATAACGAATCTTCATAAAGTACCGAGGTACAATGATTTAACATGTTTAAGTGGCATCGAAACCAGGTACTTATCCACAATTCAAGCCGTTGACAACGAGCCAGTCGGCCATTGTTGGTTTTATGCTGGGCCAACGTCGTAGAAGGTGGTCCAATCTTGAACCAACAAAGGCTCAACAATGGCTCAATGTCTTGTGCTTGCTTCATTGAGAATAAGATATGTCATCACTGCTATTGAGTGACAATCACACCTCCTCATCAATGAAGAAGATTAAGATATTACAGCATAATATATTACAGCATGAAAACGCAAATTCATATTTTTTTTAATTGTGACCATACAGACATGTAGGCCGTATAAATGTCACTAGAAAGCCTTATTAATTCTGAAAATAATGATATAAATTACATTATAATAGCATGCAAACGCGCAAAGTTCTTTATTTGAAAAGAAATGCAGGACGTAGCCTCATAGGCCGTATAATGACTTAACTTAATGCCGGCGACAAGGGTTTTATTTTTTATTATTCAAATAATAATACTATATGGAGTTCAGTTATGTTATTATTATTATTATTATTATTTTTAAATAATTATTTATATATAGCTTTGTTGTATGGTAATTGAAATTTTATCTTGAATGTTGAACGTTTCATTCACATTTTCATGTTTCCACTATTTTTCTATACAAGTAACAAGTATATGCATGTGAGTATAGAAAGCCTTATGAATAAACAACCAATAAATAATCATATGCAGTCGATGACATTTTGCGAGCGATTCCTTTGAAAAGGTGTGTATCTTTCATGTTACCGGCTCTACAAGGGTGTGTTTACATATGGCGAGACGGTGAGACAATTAGCGGCATCACTTCAGCACAATAAGGGTCAAGCACGACACCTTTTGCGTGCTACAATTCAAAAAGTTAGTATCTATATATGTGTGGGAAAAAAATAATAATTGTGTCGTATGCTGATATCAACTGCACATTTTAGTAATAAATGAATCTGACCTAACTTTTATTCACTTATATATAACATCGCTATACGTTTCTGTTATAAATCATGACGCAGTTTTGTCAGTAGAGTACGACATTCATAATAATTGAAGGGCTCCATGCAATAACCTGTTAAGCGCCATTAACAGGTTCTTGCTGATAATGACGGATTTGAGGTTCTGAGGTAGGGAAGATTATTGTGTAGAAAATCTTAGCTCTACGACCGTTATAAAACACTTTTCTCAGAAGCAAGTATATGTTTATGGCTGTTAGTGAGACAAATTTCCCTATAAAAAACTGTTGAGCGCGTTTACCAGTAAATATTACTAAATAACATGTAGCAAATCCTACCGGTGAACTCACTTAACATGTTCTTGCAAATAATAGAATAAAAAATTAGAAATGGTAAGCACCAATAGCATGATTTTACAAATATCAACACATTAAATTTTGAATGTGCAAAAGTATTTAGATGAATGGTTATGAAGTCGCTGTGTCACAGATATCCAATCGATATCCATGATTTCTGGAAAAAATTGCATAAGGCAATAAATGGTAATGTCATTTACCATAAAATATTGTGATATTTAACTTGAAGACTATTGGCAAATACTAGTTAACAAACTTTGAAAATGGGCGCAAGGCATGCTGAGAGTCTTAGATATGATTACTAAACTTACTTTACCCATATTATTGATAGACAAACTTATTTTACGCGGAAGCTCTTAAAGGAAAAAAATATTGAACTCAAAAGTCGTTTTTCTCAAAACTATAAAACATGCACTTAACAGGTTCTTGTACGGAGTCATTCAATTGTCAGTTATATTTATCACGAATAAAAAGATTTCAAATCATAAGTTTATATAAACACTCTGGTATATTGTTGCGACTTATATCATGTCTGACCAAAAAAGTACAATTTGAAAATATTTTTTTTTCTGTGAAAATTATTCAATTTGTACGAACAATGATGTGATACAGTATTAGGTATGTTTTATTTACGGATACAAACAATAAAATTATTGTTAAGACTTATTTGTTAAGACTTATCAGCGGTGTGAATGACACCAAGTGTGGGAAATATAAACTACGCCCATTGATAATACATTGCAATGCATAGCGCTCGTTGACGGGACTTTAAAATGCCGAATTAGGCAAGTTATAATTATTTTTTTTACAAAATTTGGTCTATACAATCCGCAGGATGTACTTGATACGATAGACTTTCAAATATATAGTTTCTATATCGTCTACTCCGTCTTTTCATTGGTATGCGCTGGTATGCATACCGGAGTATACCGCCCATTGATAATACATTGCAATGCATAGCGCTCATTGACGGACTTTGAAATGCCGAATTAGGCAAGTTATAATTATATTTTTTTTCACAAAATTTGGTATATACACTCCGTAGGATGTATTAAATACGATAGACTATAAAATATATGGTTCTTATGTCGTCTACCCCGTCTTTTCGCTGGTATGCGTTGGTATGCGCTGGTATGTGGTGGCATGCGTCTTTTAGTGTAACCGTTCATTTCCCTGTATTTGGAAGTGAGGATATGAATACAAGTTACTATATCGTCCCCTTGGATCATATCCGAGGGGACGATATATCCCTGTCTTAAATGCACATTAAATTGATTTACCTCTTGACTAAGTATTAACTGATTAATTTTATTTTTCACATATGATCGATCATACCATGCCCGGGGTTACTGTGATAACCCACATTAGTTTACTTCATGATGCCGCCAATTTGAATAACTCGGGTTATGTCGTGGTAGCAGATCAACCTGTTCCCTCATGAAAAATCACAGCTTTTAACCCTGTTAACAGTTTATCGAAGTTTACAGGCAGTGAGATTGTATTATCGGAAATGTTAGAATCAGGCAAGCAGAATAGAACATGAATTCCAGTGTATTGTGTGAAACTTGCAAATTATGGGGGGTAATTTTGGGGATTGATACCATTTTTCTACGCGGTCCGGGAGTGATGGAACATAGATCAGTTATTTGCCAGAAAATTGTCCCCATATAAAAGCGGGGCTTCTACCAGATACCCCTGCTCACTGGTGGAAACCCTGTATAAAAGTCGCTCACTGGTGGAAACCCTGTATAAAAGTGTGTTTTCTGAGTTAGTTGCCTCAAATATTTGTGACCATACATCGCACTATATACACTGAATCATTTATTAACGAGGTTGCTTTCATATTATATTGTCCCTCTGGGGCAAAGTACACATAGGCTACCACTGATATTGAGCCCCAGATGTCATGATGACAAAATTTCTTTGTAAACCGTATGTAATATGTGTGTCAAAAATGCATGTTTTTTATTGTAAAATGAATCCAATTTGATAAAAATATTTGATGACAACAGTAACCTTGACGTCCATGATTATAACTGACAGCACATTTTCTGTTTATTTCTCTTGTCATGATTGTAGCAGGGAGAGTTTTCATGGAGTGACACACAGCAGAGTCTTGTGCTAGGGGCATTCTTCTATGGCTATATCACCACACAGTTGCTGGGGGGATGGATGGCTAGCATGTTTGGAGGAAAATATCTCTATGGAGGAGGTGTTCTTTGTACATCCTTGCTGACTTTGCTGACTCCCATAGCTGCTCGCACAAGTTTCCCTATGCTGATAGCAGTACGAGTACTTGAGGGAGTAGGAGAGGTGGTTATGAAATAAAATTAATCTCCTGTTCAATGCAATTTTATTAATTATATTAATTCCCATCTCAAGACGACTAAAAAAGAAACTGATTTAAAAAAATACGGGCTTTTAACACCTGGGATTAAAACTCAGAATGTCCCTTTTATGATGGATCATACTGTGTTTTATTAAAAAAAAAATATTAAAATGTTTAATGTGGTGTACAAATCGATGAAAGAGCTCTTTTAGAGTTTCACTACTGTATTGCTGTCTGATATAGACAAAGCCTGAATAATTAATTTTAAAATTCTTGTGACATTTTTTATTAACTTACAGAATCAAAACCAACCTTTTCCCTGACTTGTTTACACTTTTTTTTGTTCATTAGAATCTTGAACTGGTAACACAATTACCATTTCGACATGACAAAAAATATTTCTATTTCTTAAAAATCTCCCAAATTAAATTATTATTCACCAAATATTTTATCAAGTTATAAGTGACATTTTCTTTCTTTTGTAACATGCTTGGGGAGTTGTATTTAATTATACATGTCTAGTAGTACAGTAGATCCTGTCACCTGTACAAGGTTTAACTTTAACTAGGTACCGACTTTAGTCGTCAGAATCTTATGTCTGTAGACGTCATATGACATCTAATGTCGATCCCCGCATTGCAAGATTTAAAATATTTATAATAGTTGTAGACCCATAACATAGGTATCCAAATGAATCAGAAAGAACTAACTAAGACATTTATGATGATTTTAACTTGAAAATACCCTTTGATCTCCATGGTGTACAAAGTAATTCAGCTTGTAAGGTTTAATTTAAGTGTTTGTTTCAGGGTGTCACTTTTCCTGCCATGCATGCTATGCTGGGACATTGGGCTCCACCTTTGGAGCGTAGCCAGATGGGCGCTTTTATTTATTCAGGTAAACAGCTGAACTCCCATTTTATCCAGCGGCATTTAGTAATAATATTAGCAGCGTAAAAGGAATACTTTAAATTTGTTTCATGTTTCCAGTTGAATTTCCTTTTCTACCTGGGGATAAATTTCAAGTTTACCTTAAAAAAAAACAAGGTGCTGTGCTTTAGTAGTTTCTAGATGAAACACTGTTCCTTTATAATTGCAGGGATCTGTAATTAGCTCCCGCCGTCACCGTAGGTGAGACGGAGGGAGCTATGGATTCCGCCTCCGTTCTGTTTTTACCTCTTCTTTTGCCTATAACTTTGTAAGAAAATAAGCTAGGATAACAATTTTTGGTATGTGGGTTACTTCCACGTGGATAATGGACAGGTTAAAATATTTTTAATCTGAATTCAATACGCAAGGTCGCAGAGGAGAAAATGATGATGTTACGGCGTTGGGCCGTCCGTGAACAATTCGTTTCCGGAGCATATCTCTGAAAGTACTTGTCCGATTGTCTTCAAATTTTACACACAACACCTCTAGGGGGTCTAGTTGTGCCTTTTGGGGTATATGAACTTTGACCTACTTTTGGTTCAGAACTATGACCTATTTAGACGTTTTGACGCACACTTCGTTTCTGGAGCAGATCTCGAAAAGTACTGGGCCGATTACAGTCATATTGCACATACATGTTCTCTAAGGTTCCTAGTTGTGCCTTTTCAGGTTTTTGGACCTCGACCTTGAAGTTGACCATGCACTTTGACCTAATTTATAACATCGTTAAATCCGACTGAAAGATTTTGCAGAATATCATGAAAACCGCTCAAGATAGCTACACCATTACTATAAAACAAATTGTGAGGTTTCAGGAAAGGACGCATCTTGAAAAATTTCAAGTACCGGGGTAGATAAAATTCAAAATGGCAGCCTATCGGCCATTATTCACCTTGACAGGCCTGATATTGTGGAATATCATGAAAACCGCTCAAGATAGCTACACCATTACTATTAAACAAATTGTAAGGTTTCAGGAGAGGATGCATCTTGAAAAATTTCATATCGATAAAATGCAAAATGGCCGCCTATCAGCCATTATTCACCTCGACAGGCCTGATATTGCGGAATATCATGAAAACCGCTCAAGATAGCTACACCATTACTATAAAACAAATGTTAATGTTTCAGGAGAGGATGTATTTTGAAAAATTTCAACTTGATTAAGTTCAAAATCGCCGCCTATCGGCCATTATTCACTTTCACATATATCCGTTATTTGGTAAACTGTGCTAGATGGCTAGACCATTACTATAAAACAAAATATGTGATTTCAGGAGAGGATGCATCTTGAAAAATTTATACTCGATAAAATTCAAAATGGCCACTTATCGGCCATTATTCACTTTCACATGACCAATATTTGGTAAACCGTGCTAGATGGCTAGGCCATTACTATAAAACGAAATGTGATATTTCAGATGAGGATGCATCTTGAAAAATTTTGACTTGATCAAATTCAAAATGGCCGCCTTTTCGGCCCTTATTCATTTTCACATGGCCGATATTTGGTAAGCCATGCTAGATGGCTAGACAATTACTATAAAACAAAATGTGATTTTTCGGGGGAGGATGCACCCTGAAAATTTTTAACTTACGAATTCAAAATGGCAGACAATCAGCATTATTTACCTCGATAGGCCTGATATCAGCTGAACCGTGCTAGATGGCTAGACCATTACTATAAAACAAAATGTGACGTTTCGGGAGAGGATTCCTTTTAAAAACTTGACTCGATCAAATTCAAAATGGCCGCCTATCGGCTACTATTTACTTTCACATTGCTGATATTTGGTAAACCGTGTTAGATAGCTGGACCATTACTATAAAACAAAATGTGAGATTTCAGGAGAGGATGCATCTTGAAAAACTTAGACTCGATCAAATTCAAAATGGCCGCCTAACGGCCATTATTCACTTTTAAATGCCTGATGTTTTGTAAACCGTGCTAGATGGCTAGACCATTACTATAGAATGAAATGTGAGATTTCAGCTGAGGATGCATCTTGAAAAATTTCGACTTGATCAAATTCAAAATTATTCACTTTCACATGGCCGTTAATTGTTAAACCGTGCTAGATGGCTAGACCATTACTATAAAACAAAATGTGAGATTTCAGTGGAGGATGCATCTTGAAAAATTTAGACTTGATCAAATTCAAAATGGCCGTCTATTGGCAATTATTCACTTTCACATGGCCGATATTTGGTAAACCGTGCTAGATGGCTCTCCAGAGACCATTACTATAGAATGAAATGTGAGATTTCAGCTGAGGATGCATATTGAAAAATTCCCACTCGATCAAATTCGAAATGGCCCCTATCGCCCATTATTTACTTTCACATGCCCAATATTTTGAAAACTGTGTTAGATGCTAGTCCATTACTATAAAACAAAATGTGAGGTTTCAGGGGAGGATGTACCCTTAAATTTTTTTATTAGTCTATATCGAATTCAAAATGACCGTAAATCAGCCATTATTTACCTCCATTAGCCTGACATCGGGTAGGCCCTAAACCGTGCCAGACAGGTAGACTATTACTTGGATACTGATTAGGATCATTAATTTTAATGGAGGTTTGCAATCTCTGACAGACTGTCTAGTTCTTATCTTACTCTTAGACTGAGCTTCTTAGACCTAGTTGTCTTGGGTCTTGATTTTTGACCTAATCTAGAACTACATTAATAACCCTACACAAAATTGCTTAAATCAAATTCCAATTCGGAGCGGGAGCTCCTGGACTTATGTAGTCTTGTTTTCAACTAAATTGATTTACAAGCACATGCCCCTTTAAAGGGGTTGGGTTCAATTACAATCATAATGAATTAATCAAGTAAGTAAATACAAGTACAGATATGGTACTGTAAATGTAATTGAACATTTGCAAGGATGTTTAAATGGAAATAAGTAACTCATTGTAATTTTAATTTTTAGTGAAAATTTCAAATTCATTTCAATTACAGACTTTCCATGTATCAATTAACAATATGTTATGTTTATAGGTGCCCAATTAGGAACTGTGATATCTATGCCAGTCTCAGGACTTTTGTGCAATTCAGGTTTTCTTGGAGGCTGGCCCTCTGTCTTTTATGTATTTGGTGAGTGTTCGATTTGTACACTTGTTGAAAAAATAAAAAATTGTATTAATATTAAGTAAAAACATAAATATTTTCTTCAAACTCAATTTTTCAATAATACACATGTGGTTGTAAAATTTGTTAACTTGAACTATATGCCAGAGTTTTTTTTATTTTCAGGGTGTTACATTGCATCAGTATTTCTTACTTATTGGTGCCCTACTTTAAATTGTTATGATGATATCATCATTACATGTAATTAGAAACAAATATCACTGATAAATGAGACGAAAATTAAAATAATACAAATATTTAAAAAAATATTTTTACAGAAATGTTATACATCTATTTTTTGCCATACCATTTCAAGATCCAAAAGTGAAAACTGACTTTATTCTTGCACACATTTCGGGGGTGTTCTGACATAATATTATGTTTGGATATAAATGCATGCACTTTTTGAAAAACTAAGAGCAACCCTGTCCTCATTGACTTTGTCACTCACTCTGATATTATGTTTTTTTTATATTTTATGTGTGATAATTCACGTGCAAACGTGAAACTGTATATATCAGATTCTTACTATGCATGTTAAATGACTAATATTTAAAGGCCAGAAGAAACTAGCTCATCTTAGATGGAATTATCCTCATTCTTAAGCCTGTTTACAATTACCTAAACAGACCCTTGCAATGTCTATTGTAGGCAAACTGGATTCTAACTGTGTTAAATGGGGGCACCAGTTGACTATTGATATGAAAAGGAGGGAGGTGTAGCACCAGTTTAAGTGTCAGTGGGTGAATGACTCCTTGCCTGAACTAGACAATTATGTGGCTGGAGCTATTACGTCATTAGTCTAACCTTCTTAAGGCAAACAGTATATGTTTTGATAACAATGAACAAAATTGTATTCTTTCCTTCTTCAGTCCATTATGGACTAGGGTATGAAATCATCTGTTGACAGCTTTGACAATATTGATGCCAGCTGTGTCGATAAGATTTTTTATGTGATGCAAGATGTTATTTGGTCATCATTCGTGAAGCTATACTCATTACAGTGACTTTAACTCTGTCTGTCTGTACTGACGTATAAAGACGGTCCCTGCTCTGAAAAATTGAAAAAAACCTTTTGGTCTCTATGGTTTATACAAAATTAATTTGTGACAGTTAACCTAATAATGATATAATGATTCTGGCTGTGATGTGTTGGTTTAAAAAGACTTCTGGGGGACAGGTTTCTAGGTATCCACGTTGCCTAGATTTACCAAGTGATATGATTGCTCTTACCTTGTATTTATCATTGAATTATTTCACTTTAGGGACTCTTGGCTGTGTGTGGTGGATATTTTGGATGATATTCGTTTTTGACAAGCCATCAAAGCATCCAAGAATATCAGAAGCAGAGAAGCACTTTATTGAAAAAGCTATTGGCCACCAGGAGGAGGTAGGCCCAAGTTATCTGTTTCGACTTGTGAATTCATATATTCCGATTACCTGTAAATAAAATCAGAATAAGAATCAATCAATCAATACATGATCAATACATTTCAATATCAACTGACATTAAAAAACATGCTTAATTTACACATCATATTGTTAAAATAGTGACATGTTTTATCAAAATCAGATGTACTCACTTCAACTTCTTGATAAGAAAGATGAAAAAGCAGAAAAAAGAAAAAATCATACAAAAATAAAACTGTAGTACTGAGCTGAAAATAACATTTCATATTAAATAATAATGTTTTATTTGATGAAAATAACATTTCTTAATAAGTAATAATGTTTTTAAAGCAATATCTTCTAATAAAATGTGATTTATATACATAAATGTGGTAGAAGAAAATCTACATAGAAATTGGTCATGTAAAAATGGGAAGCATTTACATGTACCTCAATTTATGTTGTGTTATTGACAGCTACTTTGTGCATGCCCTGGTAATGCTGAAAACACTTATAATAATGTCTGACTGCTCAGGTGTCTATTGGTTTAAGCATATTTATTTAACAAGAATGATATTACACTAATGAATATGCTCTCCTAAAGATATGTGTCTATTAACCCTTTTCAGCCTGGGGACTGTCTTTTGACTTGGGAATCTGACGTCTATAGACGTCAGATTGTAACATCCAAAGACAGTCCCGTACTAAAAGAATTAAACAAATTATAATCGCCTTAGACCCATAACATAGGTACTTGATTGTATTCAAATAAAGCTGAAAGAGCTGACTAAGACGTTTATCATGATTTCAAATTGAACAAACCCCTTTGGTCTGCATGGTTTATGCACGAATATTTTAGCTTTTTAAGGGTTAAAGTCCAACATACATATGTACAAACAAACAGGGAAGATGCTGACACATCTGATGATGGAAAGGTTACGTTGTTATGTAGCGACTACATTTATGTTATGTGGAAGCCACTCACCACCTTGGTCACAGTACTGTGAGCTGTTTTTTACCCCCTTACTAGTCAATCACATATGACAACACCACCAAAATATTGGATTTTAGAAAATGTGCTGGCTTCATTCCAAGACACCAAAAATAACTAGAAATTACAAGAATGGAATATTTTTATAAAATACACAACTTTCGACCGCATCAGTTGGTTTAGCCAGTTTAGATATACAGGTAACCGTTATCTGCACCCACGAGGAGTTATTTTTATATCTGCTCAGCTGAACTGATGTCAAAATAACTCTCATAGAACAGTCGGTCTCCACACTAAAAGAGTAAAATATAGACACGTATAATGGTTGTAGATCCATAACAAGGGTATTCAAATGAAGTGGAAAGAGCTACATGTAATTAAGACATATGACACGATGATTTTAAAATGAAAAATCCCTTTGGTCTCTATGTTTTATACAAAAATATGTCTGCGTTGTAAGGGTTTAATTGAAACTTTCACCCCCTTGAAGTTGTGTCTTGCTAGCATTACCCACAACTTCAAGTGGGTGAAAATTACTTATAATTTGAGACCAAACTTTTGCAAATCTTTTTTTTAAACACCCATTTTATTCCCAATAACTGCTAATGTGAAACAGAATTAAAAACAAAATTATTATAGTTGATATTAATGCTTAAAGGGGTTAAACTCAAATCATAACCACTGTTACTCTGGGGACTATCCGACCCGAGGTTAGCAGAGCTGTGCCATGCAGTTTCAGCATTAAATTGCATAGCGAAACCCAAGTCTCCGGCCGTTTGGGCATATCTTGAGTTAGATCCCCCCCTCCAATGGTGGATCCAGATGACGACCCTGCAGTGTCCTGAAGAAACCAAAAAAATATAATATTTCGGAGGAAAATGGCTTAAAAATGCACCAATTGAAGCCTTAGATTTCAAAATTTTCCAGGAAAGCATGCCACAGGACCACTCTGATAGGGCGAGTTGAGAATTTGGCGATCCTCCGTCGTTCAAATCCTTCAAATCCTGGATCCGCCACCGCCCCCCTTTTAGACACCAGAGGATATTTATGAATACAGTAGTCCCTCCAGATGTGACCCCCGCAGATCCGACTTCTCCTATTATGCGACTTTTTTTCTGAGCACCAACGTGCTTTACACTGTTAAGCACCCCTTAAATGCGACTTCCCCTCTCCCACGACATGCGACCTTCAAATCATGGCACTACCTTTAGATTAGCTGCTCAGTGGCACTGTCAGCCTGGCATGAGCTGCCGGTCTGAAGATATTGCTTGTGTGTACATACCGTCGATTACAGCCCAGTAGATACGTATGCTAAGCCACTATCGGCTTAAGGCTGGTACAGCGTGTATGAAGTGGGCCAGCATTGACACAATCTTGGTCAATACACTGTGAAGATGTGTACTGGTAGCTTCAAATCACAGTACCAGATAGCGATATCCTTCTAAAGATACGACTTTTTGAAATCAGCTTTTCCCAGACTGTGTCACGTCTGCAGATGTCAGAGAATACAGTCTACATCCTGTCATCATCCATAACATTTGTTTTTAAATTTTTATTTGGTAATGTAATATTGATCACATATCGATGCACATATATGATAAACAAGACCCAACTGCGTCTCCCCACCTGGCACGTTTATTAGGGATAATTGGATACATTGTTTTAATGCTGGGCCAGAATGGAGCACTATGAGTCAGTATTCAACCTGTAGTCTTAACTTTTGGCGTTGACATCAATTGAAAGTAGCCGTCACAGTCAGTGTCACATGTTTTGTACTGTAAAGCATAGGCCTATATTGAAATGTGGAAAAAACACTGCCTCAATGCTTATGAAAACACAAGCCACTTCCAGTACTTCTGAATTACGCGTTACTGTTAGAACAGGCAATTAACACAGGCTGTCAACTGCGCTGATTGTGTCACAACGAAAATGGAGGTGTTTAAAGGGGGCTGTCTTAAACAAATTCGGCCCATTTTACGTTTTTTCTAGAGTTTTTTTCACCCCTCCCAGATACGACTACCCCTTGGATGCGACTTTGGTTCTCTGGCAGTATGAGTGTCGTATCAGAGGGGGACTACTGTACTGATTACTACCATAATAACAATAAACCTATTATTGTATGCTACATCCCGGCGGTAAAGCGTACATTCCCGAAAGCAAATTATGTAAAATGGTGTTTATTCTTTATCATTTCAACATTTCTCAAGTGTGAGATGGTCACCAAATATCAAAAAGGTCGTACAACGAAACTTCGTCACATTTTTTTTGTATCAGCCTAATGAGCCATAGGCCTACATTATTTGTTTCTGAGTATTGGATGCTTTACAAACCTCTTCTATCATAAGGTTCCCAAAAACGCCCACCCTTTCGTCCACAAACGCACATAGGGTGGGTGAGCTTTTTATGCAGCATTTTTTTTTATCCCAAACTGACCAGCTACCCCCTTCCCTCAAAAATTCCTGGGTGGGCGTTTTGTGACCTACACAGATAATCAGATAATAGTGATGTATGCTGTGGGTATTTTGTGAATGGTGGGTGAGCGTTTTACATTTTTTAAGAACAGAATTTAAACCAAAATTGATTTCTGGTCATATATTAGGCTGCTACAGAAAAATAATATAAATACCTGAAAACATAACTGATCATGTAGGCCTATATAGTGGCGTGTTGATTTAGCTGTAATAGTTTGTACCTTACCCGGGCACCTAACCTAATACGCTGGCTATAAATAGCGTCATATTCAGGGTGGACGTTTCCCCGAAGTTTTGTGACACAGACTGAGGAAAATTCTAAAACATTAATGTTTTTTGTTCATATTGGTGGGAATGTAGCTTTTTTGTATAAATATAAAACAATATCAAAAGTAGTTATTATCTTAGGAACGATTGCCTTGACTGTATTAAATCGATGGTGATAAAGACTTTTAGTCATCCATGAATTGCATTAGGCCTATTACAATGCATGATTTTGTTCGCATAGAATAGTGTCAAATTACCCAGAAATGTCTGGTTAAAGCAGTTTTGCTTCACTGAACCACAATATTTACAGTGCGTCGAGCCCCACTCCTTTGGACATTGACCATGACATGCATGTGATTGGCCTACACTGTTACTCAGCGAATCACGAGAACCCTCCGATTGATTGATTTGTGCTGTAGCCCTATTTTCAATAATAGCCCTATAGCCTAACTGGCTCAGAAGGGATTTTATAGCAAAATATCTTGTAGGCCTACATCCTCAAGAATACTACGGGATCTGATATTTATGCCGTAGCCAGGGTATGAAAACAGACAAAACAAAGCTTCAGTCTGAGCCAAAGTAATCAGTTTTAGATACTTTTTAATGTAAAAGGAAAACGACAGACTGTCTTGTCTGCCTGTGATATGGCTATACGTCCCCCCCCCCCGGTGTATCACAATGAATAGTTCACCAAAATTGGATATATTCTTTTGACATTTATATGTTATTGACATAAAGTAAAAAGTCATTTCTGACCTATAAATTTGACATAAACAGGATAATATGGATATGTAGGCCTATATATAGTTAGCTTTGTAAAATAACAGGTTATTATTAAAATGGGTACATGATAAAATCAGTCTAAGCAGCCTTTGAAATTGTAATTTTATGTAGACATTTTTTATGTATATATTTTTAAAATATTTATCATTAGGACCTACTAAAATAATTCCACTTCTTCCATTTTATGTAAGTTTTAAACCACACTGAGATGCCACCAGGTGTCAGCAGGAGGCAGTGAACGGAGTCCTAAAATAAAAAACTTCTTGGGGGGCATTTGTGCTGAGAAGTGACGTAAAGCAATAATTTACTACTACTACTACATAACCACTGCATGGCTATAAAAGGGCTACCGTATTTTCTTGTGTATTGCCCGCACCGGAGTATAGCCCGGAGAGGGTTGAATTAGCCAACAACTGCTGCTTCGACAATATATACCCTGCATAGGTGTATACCCCACGTGTTCTCTGCTCATCCCCCCCTCCCCCCCCCCGATTTGTGATCCACACACAACACTACAGTTGTGACGAACATACTGCATCCGAGGGCTAGGCCTATAGCAATAGGAAATCTGATATGTTTTAAATAGTACTTAAGTCGACATTGTATATTATTATTAAAACATGTTGGAGTCTATTATTGGCTGATCGTAAGCCATGTTGGCTGGCGAGATAAAGATCTACACATTAGCAATACACTTACAGAGAATGTACGCATGCCTGTCATCATGCCGTGTATTGTAGTTCTCCCGCTGTTGTAAACAATGCCATCGCCTATACACATCCCAACAAACATGATATGTTTAGCCACTGCTGATTTAATGGAACCAACATTGGGTCAATGTCTTGTGTTTACTGGGATACCCCACATCATAAAACGATATAACACCTTCGCTGAATGGCGCGTAAATGTCGGCATCAGGTGACGTCATAGATCTCGTCTCGTCTGTCTCGTGCCGGAATACATTCTGGGCCTGAACGTTTGAAATTTAGTCTATCATGAGAAATGTAATTGTTTGGTCTTTTTAATACCGGTATATTCATATTTTGCTGACTCCTTTCTATCATTCCAATGCAGGGCTTCCAATGTTTCTAAATACAAAGACGATTTTATAAATCATTGTGCCCGCGTAAGAACCGTCGAAAATGATAAATTACTTGCAAGTTAACTGCAGCCCTTGGCTGTAAAATTTCACAATTTCATTGATGCAATGTCTGATTATGCTAAATGTAAGAGTGGGGGATATTATTTGTGTAGTGGCCATCCACCTCTAGTTCCTGCGTGGCGAGTGACTGCCCCTGCTGCGAAGTACAGAAAAAACAACACATTTAGACGCAATATATGGCAGAAGAAATTTAACAATATAAAAAAACCTCCTTATACAATTTGGGACTAGATCAATGTATAACCCGCATTCATTATATAACCCACACCAGGCGTTCCAAGGAGTAAAAAGTAGTGGGTTATACACTAAAAATACGGTACATTGTATTATGCTTATATTTTTTATATGATTGTTTTTGCAGAGGATATCGACACCCTGGAGGTCAATTTTTACATCGAGGGCATTTTGGGGTATTTTACTAGCTCATACATGTAATAATTATGGTTATTATACACTGCTCACCTGTCTACCAAAGTATATGAGTACAGTACTACAGTTTGACATCTCTCAGGTTAGATTCACTAATATCAAAACATTTTTTTAGTAATAAATCTGATTTTTTAAATAAATCAGTTGTTGATAATGTGTAAATGTATTCACTTATCAGTCTTTAATTTATAAAAAGTGAAGTAATATTCACACCTGTTGAATTATTTAGTTGGAGTTTCAGTTCATAAAAGTAATGTAAATGTAATCATGAATGGTAGAATAGTGAATGTTGACTGTTTGTGGAAAATAGCTAATTTGATTATCAATTTCCCATTATATACTCTGCTGTGCAAATCCTATGAACAGTATCTTCTTACTTTTCAATAAACAGATACTTCCTTTTGCAAAGCCAAGAGCAGTATCAATTTATTTATCAAGTAAGCAGATCACTGCGTTTTGACTTTGCACAGCAGTATTGTGATAATTCATCATCATTTGTTCACTGTAAGCTGTGAATTGCTGCTGCAGTTTTCATCTCGCAGTGAAGCAAAGTAATTGAATAATATAAGTGAATATCTATAGAATCTCTATTAAAAAATAAACAATGGATTTCAGAACGGTGTTTTATCAGGTTTGCCCTATCTCCTCGCCTGGCTTTTCATGAGTCTTAGTGGTGTAGTAGCTGATAAAATACGTCGTGCTGAACTACTGTCAACAACTACAGTCCGAAAATTATTCAATACATGTGGTATGACGTTTTCTTGTCTTGTTGTATCTATGTATTGAAAATAATTGTATTCTTACTTTAATTGTATTCTTACTTAAATATCTTCATGTGGG
This sequence comes from Flabesymbios commensalis, assembly GCA_964017125.1. Taxonomy (NCBI): domain Eukaryota; kingdom Metazoa; phylum Annelida; class Polychaeta; order Terebellida; family Flabelligeridae; genus Flabesymbios; species Flabesymbios commensalis. Next base: position 57,038,593 of record OZ024915.1, read on the forward strand.
GAACGTTTCTGTTGTTTGATTTGTATTTACCATTCATTTCCTTTATTTATACATACAAACTGTAAACATTTTGTAATATGTGAATTCACTTTTAGTTGTTAGTGATAGCACTGTGGGTGTTGGTTTGAAAATATATGTAGCATGCTTTGTTTTTACATTATTGGAACTCATTCCAATAATGTTTTTATATGGTTCACAAAACGGATTCTGGGCACTGTTTTTTGTCTCCATATAATGTGTGTCCCAAATGACTATCACTCACATCTTCTCAAATACGGAAAAATGCATAGCTTCAATTTTCTGTCATTCCATAGACTATAGTAGGCACACTAAACGTTTTTTCTGAGTAAGCATAAATATTTGTATTTGCTGAGTCATTAGGATTTCCGTCATCAATTTTACGACAGTTAGTGGTCTCCAGTTTTTGAGCTGTGGGTTGAGCCATCAGTTTATAACCTGTAGATAGCCACTGAGAACATTGCTTACCTTGGAATCAAACTAGTCCAATATAATCTTAAGAAATTGCCACAATGAGAGTCTGAAACTGGGGGAAGCTGGCAGATGCTCTACTTTCCAAAGCAAATATATTATGACATAGATGCAATATTTTGCAATGATATATTTTGCCTTTGAATATCTAACCCTTGGTCTTAATAGCATCTAGCGCCACAGCCTATATTGTGGTAAAAAAATTCTTATTGCAGTTGATCTACATCTTAGGCAAACCATTGGACGAGATGGCCTTCCCTGACCAATTACACACACAACAACTAGGTCACTCACATCTCTGGATATTTCAACATGGACGACAGACACGTGCCATTGATACAGTGCAATGTCAATGAGGCTGAACTAGATCTCAGGCTCATCATTGGTTGAGAAAGTCATCTCGACCAATCTCATGCACGATATCTGGGTCAGTCATATACTGAAGGGCCATCCCACTTTCCGTAAGTGATCTGATACTGCTACAAACTCGAAAGGCAGTATCTACTTACTTGTAGTGTAAGCAGCTACTGTGTTTGGTAATTGTGGCTGTGTATGTCAGTGTATACACATGATACACGCCCGGCTCCTGGGTAACTGTGATTATGTAATACGCAGGACTCGCCACCTTCTCACTTCTGACTGTGAACTAAATCTATTTAAATTTTAAATATATCAGGATTTAAGATATATATTTGCTCTTTTCAGCTCAAGCTAATCAAGATTGATATATTACAGACTTCCTTAGCGCCAATATTGATGAAGTGATCAATTTTTAAGTCAGGATCGAGCCAACTGTACAGAGACGGAAAGGCAGATGTGGTATGCCTTTGATCAGCTATCACCCGGCAAGCACAACTCATTGCCCCAATGATGGGCTAGTGTTGGCCCAGTGGTTATTGTGAATCAATGCACGCGGCTATACAGAAACATTTAGCAATGCCCCTTATATATAAGTTAACTTTTTCATTGCGACGATTCGACATGGAAAAAGGACAAAGTATGGTGATATATTAACCCTTACACTGCTGCATCAAATTGCAGCATGTGTGGTTTCCCATTAAGTAACATCTGGCACGTTTTTTCTGCAAAAAGACATGTGATGAAAAACTGATATTAAAAGCCATTATATTACAAAATCAGTCAGTTAGCTATATAAAGCGCAAATAGGAGGACACCACAAAACGAAAGTGAAAAAAACAAATTTTTTTTTTTGCTCGCACAGTACAGTATAGTCCCCTCTGATACGACTTTCATGCTGAGAACCAAAGTCGCATCAAAGGGGTAGTCGTATCTGAAAGGGGTGAAAAAAACGTAAAATGTGCCGAATTTGATGTTAAAGACAGCACCTTTTAAACACCTCAATTTCCGTTGTGACAGTCTGATGAGCGCAGTTGACAGCCTGCGTTAATTGCCGGTTCTAATGGTAACACACGTAATTTAGAAGTAGGCCTGGAAGTTGGAAGTTGCTTGTGTTTTCAAAAAAATTGAGGCAATGTTTTTTCCACATTTCAATATAGGCCTATGCTTTGCAGTACAAAACATACATGTGACACTGACTGTGACAGCTACTTTCAATTGATGTCGACCCGTCAAAAGTTAAGACTAGGCTGAATACTGAGTCATAGTTTTCTATTCTGGGCCAACAAGACAATGTACCTTATTATCACTAAAAACGTGCCAGGTAGGGAGACGCAGTAGGGGCTGGTTTATTGTATATGTGCATGGAGATCATTGGACAATACCACGCTACTTTTTTTTATCTAAGAGCACTTGGGTGATATTTAACAGCGGCGCGATATTTATGGCTGAAACGCTGATCAATCTGTCTGACTCAATGATCACTGAGTCAGTGCAATGACCATGCAGTCATCACTGACGAGCTGCCGTCATTTTGACACAACTCAACGTACAGCCCAGTAGAGCCTACTTAATCCAGGTGCCGACATTAGGTTTGAAAAATAGCTGTGAGAGATCAAGGCTGACACTGCACGCTATGGTTCTGTTAATGTGTCACACACATTACACTCTAAACTCTGGGATTGATCGATAATACATTGCTAAAATTTTTAAAACAAATGTTATGGATGTACACTGTATTCTCAATGCAAAATTCATTGGCAAACAGGCGAGACGGGCGTCTTCTATGTTGACCAAGATTGAAGTTAAGCAGACCTTATAAAGTATATAACCAACGCACACACTAGCACAGATATTATCTTCACGTGTATTACACTCTGAGGCATTGTAATGCACGTGGCTGTGAATATGGTCGGCGCGAGACGTTGGTGCGGTGTTGTTCTAATTCTGGGCCATCGTCATCAATGGCGGCATCGGCTTGGCATCTCGTGCCAGAGTACCCCATTTACGTTTATTCTCAATGATGATAGACTGCACCCTGCCTTACTTTTCAAATCGATAACTTTGCGAGTTAAAGCGCTATCATTATCTAATTTATATAATTATTTTCAGCATTAAATAAGTTTTCTGGTAATATTTATTACATGTCCGTACGACCATAATTAAAAAAGTTGGGAATTTGAAGTGGGATGCTTATCACAACTAGCAGACACACGGACACCGCTGACGTCTCCTGCTAATTAGTGGTGTAATGCACCTTGTAACGCCAAGGGTTCACTGGATGTTAACTGCAGCGCATGTAAATAAATAAATATTTACATTGAAAACCATATTTTAAACATGGTTTTAAATTCATAACAGAAAAAGTTTTCAAGATACAGTAAAAATAATTATATCACTGGAAAGCATTTTTTCAGCTACTATAATCTGCTATGCGTCCCAACGATGTGGAAACATTAAAAGTCGTATCTTGTCAGTGTAGGGCCGGCAGACATCTGCAGACGTGACACAGTCTGTGAAGAGCTAATTTCAAAAAGTCGTATCTTTAGAAGGATATCGCTTTCGGGTACGGTGATTTGAAGCTACCAGTACACATCTGCACACAGTGTCAAAGTTGTGTCAATGCTGGCCCACTTCATACGACGCTGTACCAGCCTTAAGCCAACATTGGCTTAACATAGTATCTGGTGGGCTGTATTGGCGGAAAATATATTTGTTTTGATTACATTACAATTTTACACGGTCCATTGCTTAATATAAATATCAACTTCGCAAAAAATTAGTCTCAATCATGTTCAGAACCGCAGGGTTCTTGTTTATATGTCTATAACAAGATTAACCCTTACTCTGCTATGGGGGACTATAGTCACCCAAATACATCAAGCTCAGCCCGCTGTGGGCCACTCTGGTCGCCCAGTAATTTCTTTAAAAAAAATACTTTTTTTTTAAAACTTTTTTTTATAGTTTTTTTTAAATTTTGTTTTGTGGTGTCTTTCTATTTCTTTTTTAAAGGCGGCTAACTGACTGATTTTGTAATATAATGGCTTTTAGTATCAGATGAAAAACGTGCCAGGTATTACACATGCAACCACATATGCTTCAAATTTTATGAAGCAGTGTATGGGTTAATGTCACCTCAATATATAAATACATATTACTCAACAGATGAGTCCTAAGTCGCAATTTGACAAATGATGCTAGGGCCCTTGAAAGGCAAAGTGACCTTGCTTGGACCAATTCCTAATTCTTACATAAGTTTTTCTTCTCATATAATTAATTTTGGATTGTAAAATGATATGACCTAGAAGTAGATGAACATGATTTAAAAAAATTGTTTTAAATATATGTAATAATTATAATTATGTCACCCCTTTGACAGAGAGGTGGGGACATGTTACTTTACCTTGGTCCGCTCAGTTCGTCTGCTCGGCTTGTGTCTGTGTGTTCCCTCCTCTCGTGCAGGCGGTCAAACACAAGATGTTCTGTCCTAGTCGGTACTTCATTCTGCCGTACCTGCATGCTGGCGGTATAGTGCCGTCATGATGCATTGAACCAAAGCTGGGCTATTGTTGGCCCACTGTCTGAGACGCTGGCCCAGCATCAAACCAGCACTGGTTTAACGCTTCATGTTTGCTGGGTCTCAGTCTGTCAGTCTGTGCTGTGGTGAGTTTGTCTCCGATTCATTTCTCTCAAGCAATTCATTTCTCTCAAGCGCTTTCTTCGGTACAGTCGGTCAAACAAGAAACGTTAACCTAATGCTGGACTAATGTTGGCCTACTGTCTACGATGCTAAGCCAACATTAGCCCAGTATTGGGTTACCGTGTCGCAACGCTGAATGAGGGCCAGCGTCACAGATGGCCAGCCAACATTAACCCAGCTTTGGTTCAATGCATCGTGACGGTACTATACCGACAGCTTGCAGGTACGGCAGAATGAAGTACCGACTAGGACAGAATGGATACTGGGCAGCACCAGCGATGCTGGCCCAACATTTAACAGACATTGGATCTGTGTCCGCTTGTAATCGCGGCCTGCTGTGTCCGCTTGTAATCGCGGCCTGCAGTAAGCTGCAAGGAATGCCAGACCACCCAGCAAACACGATACATTCACCCAATGCTGGGTTAATGTTGGCCCGCCGTCTGCGCCTTCAATCCAACATTAACCCAGTATTTGTTCAATGTATCGTGTTTGCTGGGCAGCTTCTATTCCCTGCAAACATTGTACATATGTTTTGTGCTTACTGGGTTGAACACGGCCAGCAAACACGAGGCGTTGAACCGGTGCTTGTTTGATGCTGGGCCAGCGTCGCAGATGGTGAGCCAGCATTGAACTAACATTGGGTCAACGTCGTGTTTGCTCGGAGTGTTGACAAGTGTTTCGCACCAAATTTGTATTAAATTTCGCCTGATACATCGTCTCATTTAATAACATTAATTACAAAGCCATTATTGACACTACATCTATTAGCTATCAACCTTTATGGTTATTAGGTAACGCAGCAGTATTGTATACGGCACCGGGGCTTACAACCTGCCTGGTGCCTAAAAACCACCCGAGGAAGCGGGTGGTTATTACTCCGCGGTGCTGTATACAGCATGGCGAAAGTAGCATACATTGTGTACACATATTAGACACATTTCTGGTCAATCAATAGGGCACATACTTCGTATTATACCATAGTGAGAGCAGCAAATCCTACCAAATAATAGCTAACATATTTTCCAACATTTTGGGAGATCAAAATTTGTGATATTTCCTGCATAAATTAGCTAAAAATCCTCGGAACTATTTTTCAGACCTATGACCCCCACCATTTTAACATGGTAAAAATAACAGACTTGCGGCCATTATTGAAAATATGTTAGCTATTATTTGGTACTTCCAAGTGACCAGTAGTAAAAACACATGGTTGGCGCAAGAATATGTTGACATTAGGTGAAAGGGGACATTCCACTGAACTAGTTGTTTGTACCTTTAACGATTTCTATGCTTAGATATTTTCGTACACCACAAAATCTTCTGAAAGTAGATCCAAACTATTGATAGCCAACACAATTGTTTGTCTTTTGGGGGTATATTAAATATAAATGAATAACAATCAACGTACATATAGTGTACATAATGGTAATATTGATGTATTTAATTTTTTCTTTATATAGAATACTACATCCAGCAACCTGTAATATAAGGCCGAGCAGTAATTACCACTCGTTTTGGTGGTTATTCGGCACCGGGCAGGTTTTAAGCACCGGTGCCGTATACAATACTGCTGAGTCACCTGGTTATGCTGCTGGAGGGGAGACATCTCCTGCTTTTTGTTCACAAAAAACTAGACCCTTCTCGTTTTAGTCTTTATTCTCCAATCATAATTTTTTTTTTAACTTGATCAATTTTAACATGGTGAAAATAACAGACTTGCGGCCATTATTGAATTTAATATGAGTAATATAGTGGTCATAGCACAAATCTTTAATACACGCATCGGGTATAACACGATGCAACCATAGATCCCAAAATTTTACACTTTTTGTCTTTTTTAGCTCATCCGGCCTTTAGGCCTAAGATGAGCTAATGTCATCGTATGTTGTCTGTCGTCTGTCCACAATTCACAAATGTTTCTCCTCCGTCAATTCTTATTCGATTTTAATTTTGTTTGGTTTGTTCAAGGAATTTAAAAGGAAGGAATCACAACGCGGCCGGAGGGTTGAGATCAAAGTATTGTGGTTGTGAGCATGAATAGTCCCATAGAGGATCTAAAGTAGAGGTCCTTTGTTTCAGGCGGCGTATATGAGCGTGACCAATTAGCTCAAGTCGCGTGGGACCATGCTCTTTGCGGCTTCCCCGATTTCAGGGCCAACAGCTGGATGGTATCTACCTGGGAAAGGAGAATCCGTTAAAATATGCGCAAACGTCACAATGTCGTCATGAAGGGGGAATTCCCTTCGCATTCATTACTGTAAGAAACCACATGGGATGACGGACATTTTGATGACACTATCATTTCTCTACGATATGTGACGGCGAAGTTACGGCTAATACTTCTAAAAGACTTTGAGTATGTTTTATGAACTAAGGCATTATATCAGTAAATAAACTTTCCCCAGACCAAAGTAAACTATAATTTAACAAGAGAAAGATACATGTATTAGTATGATTATGTGAAATTCTCATGATACTTTGGATTGAGGAAAATACCCCTCAGCTTCTTTATTTGACCGTACCCCCCCCCCCCCCCGTCATGTATCACTACACATTTTCTGGGGGGTATTCCTATTATTGCCGCACTCATCATGCTTTATAATAGCTCCATTTTTCATTAATATTTTTTTCAATTCAAATTCATCCCAGCCCAAGATCCTGTAGGCTAATATTTGTTTTACAAAACTGAAGAAAGTTATTGCAAAAAATTGAAAATAGGGCCTCGTATAGGCCTAAATGTTTTCTTTTATTATTTATCTCGAACATTCTGATAGACCCAACACCAAAAAATCTTCCATCCTAAATTTAAAACAGCTGGAGTTTTTTTTATATAACCATATAACCAATTAAAAAAAAACTTCAAAATTGTCGAGTGTGTTTTAATAACACCTTCTTCCCCGAAATATAATTCTGTTCCAAACGAATTACGCCAAAATTGAAAAAGACGTAAGCCCATGGTTGAAAAAAAAATTACTTAAAAATATTACAGCATATTACAGATTAAAGATAAGCTGGAGAGGCTATATAGGGCCTACTACTGCATTTATTTCGGGAGCGAAATACGTTTTAAAATAAGCACACCAGTTGTTGATCTGCTTTACCCAACAAGCACGATACGTTGACCCAACACCGATTCAATGTTGCTTCAACATCTACAACACTGGCCAAGCATTTGCGGAATGTCTTGTGTTCGCTGTGTACCGCGCTGGGATACACAAGATTTTATCAGGTTTATCCGGCATGCTAGACTGTCCCCTTTGGGGAGGGGACCATGACCAATACAAATTAGGGATGAGGATCACCGTCAATGGAGGCATTGCTCCCGCAAAGAACATTGTGACAGGATTTTCGGGCTAGTCGGTATTCCTGTCTGTTATATATTCCTTGGTTTGTTTAAAAGAGCTCATGTCTGTGCATAGAACTTCATCACGAATTTCAGAAATTTTTATTATTATTTAACTTATGACCTAATTAGAACCTAATTAAGACACTCTGTCCACAATTCACAAAAAATGCTTCTCCTCCCTCAATTCTTATCCGATCTCAATTCTGTTTGGTTTGTTTGAAAGAGCTTATGACTTGTCTGTTCATAGACCTTCCTCACGAATTTCAGAAATTTATTATTTAACTTATGACCTGATTAGGACACTCAATCCACAATTCACTAGAAATACTTCTCCCTCAATTCTTATCCGATTATAATTTTGTTTGGTTTGTTTGAAAGAGCTCATGACTGTGCATAGAACTTCGTCACGAATTTCAGAATTAAATATTATTTAACCTATGACCTAATTAGGACCTAATAAGGACACACAATTCACAAGAAATGCTTCTCCTCCCTCAATTCTTATCCGATTTTTTTTCGGTTTGTTTGAAAGAGCTCATGTCTGTGCATAGAATTGTCTCATGAATTTCAGAAATTTTAATTATAAATTAACTTAGGACCTAATTCCAAAATTCAGAAGAAATACTCCCCCTCCCTCAATTCATATCTGTATTTAATTTTGTTTGGTTTGTTTGAAAGAGCTCATGTCTGTACATAGAATTTCCTCACGAATTTCAGAAATTTTATTTAATCACTTAACTTAGGACCTAATTAGGACACTCTGTTCACAAGAAATGCTTCTCCTCCCTCAATTCTTATCCGAATTTAATTATGTCTCCCCTCTGAAGAGGTGGGGACATTTTGGTTTACCTTTGTTCGCTCAGTTCGTCCGCTCAGTTTGTATCTGTGAGTTCTCTCCGTCTATCGTGCAAGCGATCAAACACGCGCCGTTGACGCTGAGCCAACATTAGCCCAGTATTGGGTTACCGTGTCGTGTTTGGCGCCACGCTGAATGTAGGACAGTCTCACAGACAGCGGGCCAACATTAACCCAGCTTTGGTTCAAAGCATCGTGCCGGTTTACAGCCGACATGAAGTAGGCCTACTGACTACGGTTGAATGGATACTGGCCATCACCGGCGACGCTGGCCCAACATTTAACAGACATTGGTTCAGTGTCGGTTTGCACTGCCAGACCCACAGCCCAGCAAACACGAGGTGTTGAAGCATTGCTGGTTTTATGCTGGGCCAGCGTCGCAGACGGTGCGTCAGAGTAGGACCAGCATTGGATCAACGTCTTATGTTTGCTGGGTGTGTTGAAAGGCACATTTGTGTTTTGCCCATCACCGGGTGTGAATATATTAAAACTGTTGCCCAACTGATTGAGCCTAATGACGATTTAGCTACTGTAGATCATCTTCCCGGCAGCAAGTCTTGACACAGCTAGGCCTCAGGAGTAGGGAACCTTGCGGAGGGTGTTGTAGATATAAAAATCGGGTTCCACCACATCAAAATACATAGTCTCTACTGTCCACAAGAGCCATTTAGTAACATTAATTACAAAAGTCATTGACACTACATCAATTAGCTACATGTATCAACCTTTATGGTTACACTGCTGGATGGGAGACATATCCAGTTTTTTTAACAAAAAACTGGACTCTTCTAGTTTTGTTTGCTTTGTTTGAAATACCTCATGTCTGTGCATAGAACCCTCACGAATTTCAGAAATTTTAATTAATAGTTAACTTATGACATAATCAGGACACTCCGTCCACATTCACAATAAATGCTTCTACTCCCTCTAGAACTTCCTCACGAATTTCAGATATTTTAATTTTCAATTAACTTATGACCTAATTAGGAACCTAATTTGACCTAACTAGGACCTTAATTAGGAACCTAATTAGAACCATTCACAAGAAATGCTTCTCCTGCCTCAATTTTTATCCGATTTCAATTTTGTCTAGTTTATTTGAAAGAGCGTTTGCCTGTGCATAGAACTGCCTCATTGATTTCAGAAATGTTATTTCGTAATTATTTTATGCCCTAATTAAGGATGAGCTTCTGTGTCAATGACACTCTGGTGTTTGGTTTGTTTGAAAGAACTCGTGCCTGTGCAAAAAACTTCCTCACGGATTTCAGAAATTTTAATTATTAATTAATTTATGACCTAATTAAGACCTAATTAGGACGTTTTGGCCACCATTCACAAGAAATGCTTCTCCTCCCTTAATTCTCATCTGATTTCAATTTTGTTTAGTTTATTTGAAAGAGCTCGTGCCTGTGCATTAAACTAACTCGTGGATTTAAGAAATTTTAATTATTATTTAACTTCTGACCTAATTAGGGCACTCTGTCCACAATTCACAAGAAATGCTTCTCCTCCTTCAATTTTTATCCGATTTCAAATTTGTTTCGTTTGTTTGAAAGAGCTTGTTCCTGTGCATTAAACATGTTAAACTGCCTCACGGATTCCAGGAATTTTAATTATTATTTAACTTATGACCTAGTTAAGACTTGATCAGGGTACTCTGTCTACAATTCACAAGAAATGCTTCTTCCCCCTCAATTCTCATCTGATTTCAACTTTGTTTAGTATATTTGAAAGAGCTCGTGCATGTGCATAGAACTGCCTCACTTATTTCAGAAATTTTAATTCGTAATCAACTTGCCCTAAACAAGGATGAGCTTCTGTGTCATTGACACTCTGGTTATTATTTCTCCGGAAAAATCGTAATAAATATTTCAACATCCGAGTGAAAATGAAATTTAAACTGGCGCTGCTTTGCCTGGTCTACGGCTGATGGTAATCGTGCTATAAATAGCGGCATTCCTCTACGCTTGGCGCTCAGGCAACGTCGCCGGCAAGTGGTAATGCACATGACGGCACTCTTTTAGAACAACAGTATCTCATTCCATATCTGAGCACGAATTCAATTTAAATATTAGGCCATATAACACAAATCGTGTAATACAATAAAATAAAACGAATAGGATGTGCACGCTTTCATCTCAGAAATGCAACTACATAAATAAGTTCATGCAGCGTGTTGAAATCGTGTAATAAAATATTGTAGCACTCAAGTAATAATGTTTTAATCTAAGTTTTAAAATCAGGTATTAAGGTATTATGGCGTGAGTGTGGTGTTTTTTAAATAGTGTGATAGCACCAATATAATGTTTTATTTTCTCATTTTTTAGCCCGCCTTTCAATTTTAATTAAAAAAGGTGGGCTATTGCAATTGAAGTTCGCCGTCGTCGGCGTTAACATTTACTTGTGGACGCGAAAAAGTTTCTCATGTATCCTTCCCAAATTTGTTATGCATGTTACTAATGACCAGTGCTCGGACAAGTTCAATAATGGCAGAAAAAAAATTCAAAATGGCTGACTTATTGCGATTTTTCGCCTTTTACGTCAATAATTTGACCTTGTGGGCGCGATAACTTGAAAAGTTTTTCATGTATCATCTTCAAATCTGTTATGCATGTTACTAATAACCAGTTCTCGGACAAGTTCAATAAGGGCTGGAATTTTTTTTAAAATGGTCGATTTATTGTCATTTTCCGCATTTTACGTCAATAATTTGACCTTGTGGCCGCAATAATGACTTCAAGTTCAATAATGGCGGCGGGCTATTGTCGAGTGTGCTCTTGCTATGTTTTTAAATCGTGTTATAAAATATTATAACACCAATATGACGGGCACGATTTTATCTTAGTAATCTAATTATTTACTGAAGTAAACTTAATTCAGCAGGTTTAACAGTAAAACAGTAAAACTAAATCGGGTTTCAATATAAGGTAATGGCCAGAGGTGATGACATGTTGATCGTTTGATGATTGTTTCTTATTCGCAACTCACCTTTGTATCGCTGTTAGCGCTTTAACTGTCAAGCAGCGTTTTTGTTTATATTGGTAAGGTGTTATGTTCGCGACAATACTGTGGAGCACATTATGTTTCCTGACGCGTAGAACTCTTTCTAAAAATACATGGCGACAAGATGACTGGGAGCCCTTTCATTTAAGCTGGTTAACACTTGAATTATATTTATCTGCGTGTTTGTTATCATGGTAATTCCCTGATTATTTTTAATAAACATAAAGAACATATGAACTTGATCTCCTGAGTCCTAAACTTTTATCGACCATTGGTGTGCTGTTACGCAATTCTCGGCGCCGTTAGTAAAATGAAAGCCGTGGCTGGATGAGCGTGTCAATCATTTCAAGCTTACAGGCTTGGTAGTTATCCTATGAATAATATAACATCATCGATGCTGTATTATTTATTGTTTTTTATTGTAGCTGGGCGTCAGCCCAGGTACATTATTATCAGAATCTGGTCTCTGAATTTGAGACAAAAAGTGACGTAATTGCATTCTTAAAACTGATAGATGGGTGAATTCCATTTATAAATCTGACCATTGGCCTTAGTTTTTGATCCTATCAATAGATACACACGCATAGAGCTTCTCATATCAGCTTGATACAAAACAAGACTGTTCGATGTTGACGGTCCCTTAACTACTGGTAGTAGGTTAGTACACAAGTCTGTCCAAACAGACATGTTATTAGCTGATCAACAGTGGCCCTTGTCCACCATAATCATTCAGCTATGTTCTGATTGGGCGCAACTTATGCAAATCACAGGGCCCGGTAACAAGCATTATTCTGGGGAGAATGGTTTGTATCCTGATCAGTGATTAGCCAGCGATGACATCATTTAAAATGTGACACAATAGCTGACATCCATCTTCAAATATGGTATGCCCTATTGGTCTCAAATATTCCCCTCCTGGGACATACTGCATGCTGATTGGCCAGCAATGACATCATTTCATGGCTGACCTCAATAGCTGACCTAACCTCTGAGGTCAGGATTATCTGTACATACCCAAAAAAACCCACGAGACATTGAGCCAATGTTGTTTTAATGTTGGGACGACGTCGAAGACGGCGGGCCAACATAAGAACAACATTGGTTCAATGCCTTGTGTTTCTTGGATAGGGGCCTACAACACGTCACCCCACTGCAGATGAACTTAGGGAGGAGTGGTATTCAGTTACCATTCTGTATCTGTATATTACGTGGCAGTACGCACTATTGTGCTATCGCGCCACAGGAGTAACTTAGCAAGGCCTGTTATCATTCGTGATATCATTCATGGCCTTATATATTTGCCAAGTACTCCATTTTGTGAATTTTTTTTTGTGGTCTTGCCGGGGGTACTGGGATGATTGCTAGTAGTAGTACTTTTCGCCCCCATTCGGGGAGGGTCATTAGGGATCTGTTTCGTCTGTTGGATGCTGTTACGGCATTGTACGGAAGCACTAGTCTACAGCAATCATCCAAGGGCAGCTGCAGCCTCCTCGTATCTGGCTAAAATCTTCGGGCGGATTGCCAGTGGCGTACCCTGGTTCCTCCGCTCAACAGCGGAGCCAATGCAGCACTCGCATCAGTGCTGGCGCTGATGTAGGCTGTGGTAGCCTTAAATAACCGGCAATAGCGTGTTTGACATTAGGTCTCTCACGTGGGATGAATGTAGTTACCCAGAGGGAGTGATCCTTCCTATTGTTACTCTGGGGACTATCCGACCCGAGGATAGCGGAGCTGCGCAAAATGCCACAGAGTTTCATCATTAAATTGTACAGCGAAACTCAAGTCTCCGGCCGTCTGGGCATGTCTTTGGGTATATCCCCTAGACATGCCCAGAACCCCTTATCGGGCGAGCGAAGGAAAACGCTCTCAATAACCCACCATGCCCTATCACCCCCACCCTCACATCATCATCTGTAGATCATTCATCTCATCAATTGACTACAACGTTTTTATCGTATTATAATGTCACTTAAAAGACCTTTTGTGCCGAAAAGTGACGTAAAGCAATTATTTACTACTACTACTACTTGTGGTCTCGCCGGATGGAAACTGCGCCTACGTCCATTGAGGTTCTTTTACGTCCAACTCAAAATCAGTCAGACAAGCCTCTGATTTTCGTGGTTCTCTGAGCCTCACGAGTGTATACAGCACCTGGCAGTAACAGGCGTTCACCCATCTAATTATTAACCGGGGTGCGACGTTGCTTAACTTCAGTGATCGAGCACAAACCGTTGAGCAAACGCCGTATTCCGTATATCGTTATCCCGCAAGGTTTCAGGTCAACCCAGCAACCACGATGCGTAGACCCAATGCCGATACAATATTGGTCCGACGTCGCAGACGCTGGGCCAACATTAAATCGCATCGGGTCTGCTGAGCACCTGTAATCAATGTTGTGTTGTTCATCTGGTCTCGACACACATAAGCCTATAGTCTACCCAGCGTACACAAGACAGTGAATCAATGTTGGTTTAACGTTGGTTCAGCGTCGGAAACTGGGTATAGGCACTACACACCACAGCTGATTGTCACCACATAGAGATATACACACATTGTTTCCCAATTTTCCTGTCGTAGGCCTACATAATACATTGTAAGTAAGTTGTAAACCCCAATACAACACAACGTAGGAAAAAAGAATTTGCAACTGAAGGTTGTGGATAGACCTTGGGTTGTCACTGTTGGTGTGGGCTCTTCCAGGGCTACAACGTGGCTCACCCCTGTGGGGGATGACCAGTGTTGACCTACTAACGTTACTAATGCACAAAGTCTCAAGGTCTGTCCGGGTAGGCTACTAACTGGCAGACTCAATTCAGCGCGGCATGGTTACCCCTGCATCACATTCCACGGAGTAGGCTGGCCTATCAAGCTGAAAGGGGGAAAGAGTCTGGTTGACATACTAAGCCATCTGAGGGGCGCACCATTTGATATCTGGAGGGGGGGCCTAGAAAAAAAATGAAAAAAAAAGTTTGTTGAAAATGTGGTCTGAAAAAAAATTTGTTGTCGAAATTGATGAAAAATATGTTGACCAGAAAAAAACACCAAATAGTAACGTACATAATAGGAAAGGCATACGACAAAAATATATATTTCAGTTCTTCAACGAAAATTAAAAAATAATTATTGGACGTTCATCACAAAAAAAACATTGTTTTCTTGCGGAGGTAAAAAAAAATTTGCAACCAAGGCAACTAAAATTCTAGCCCTACCCCCATATCTAATGGCTTGTCCCTGACTCCTGAAAGGCTGAATTATGTCATTGTGTTTTCTGTCAAAGCAGTGTTACCATGGAAGTTGCAACTAAGACTTGAAATTCAAGTACAATGCAGACTGCTTAATATTTTTTAGTACCATATAGCCTAATTATGTTTATTGTTAATATAGGCCTACTGTAGGCCTATATATGTATGAATGGTATAATCTCACAGTAAAGTATAGGGGAGACTTGGGCACCTTGGGACTTCGGGCACATTGAGACAGGCCTGTTTGACAGAAATTATATTGCGATTTGTTCGCCAGCTGGTCAATGGTACCAAAACTAACCAATTTCCATTTACCACCCTGTTTAAGCTTAGGTCCATTTTTTACATGAAAATTACTTTTTTAGGATAATCAATATCTGTGTCTATAGATCACGTAATACTTGATTTCCCTATGATTTTTGTGGTATCGTACACCTGTGCTATCACTTTATCACTTATGTATAATGGTTTTGCTTCGAATACACCCCACACAAAAACTAAGAATAATATCAGATATGAGGTCAGTCAGGGTGTCTCAATGTGCCCCAAAACTGTCTCAAGTTGCCCCGAGTCTATTCCAGTGAAGGTGCCCCGAAAGTGTTTCAAGGTGCCCCCACCTTTTTCTGGCACATTGTTACTGCAACATTTAGCATTAGCCAACTGCAGGCTTTAGCTACAAGCTGACCTAACCTCAATAGCTGACCTAACCTCTGAGGTCAGGATTATCTGTACATACCCAAAAAAAACCCACGAGGCATTGAGCCAATGTTGTTTTAATGTTGGGACGACGTCGAAGACGGCGGGCCAACATTAGAACAACATTGGTTCAATGCCTTGTGTTTCTTGGATAGGGGCCTACAACACGTCACCCCACTGCAGATGAACTTAGGGAGGAGTGGTATTCAGTTACCATTCTGTATCTGTATATTACGTGGCAGTACGCACTATTGTGCTATCGCGCCACAGGAGTAACTTAGCAAGGCCTGTTATCATTCGTGATATCATTCATGGCCTTATATATTTGCCAAGTACTCCATTTTGTGGATTTTTTTTTGTGGTCTCGCCGGGGGTACTGGGATGATTGCTAGTAGTAGTACTTTTCGCCCCCATTCGGGGAGGGTCATTAGGGATCTGTTTCGTCTGTTGGATGCTGTTACGGCATTGTACGGAAGCACTAGTCTACAGCAATCATCCAAGGGCAGCTGCAGCCTCCTCGTATCTGGCTATAATCTTCGGGCGGATTGCCAGTGGCGTACCCTGGTTCCTCCGCTCAACAGCGGAGCCAATGCAGCACCCGCATCAGTGCTGGCGCTGATGTAGGCTGTGGTAGCCTTAAATAACCGGCAATAGCGTGTTTGACATTAGGTCTCTCACGTGGGATGAATGGAGTTACCCAGAGGGAGTGATCCTTCCTATTGTTACTCTGGGGACTATCCGACCCGAGGATAGCGGAGCTGCGCAAAATGCCACAGAGTTTCATCATTAAATTGTACAGCGAAACTCAAGTCTCCGGTTGTCTGGGCATGTCTGGGGGTATATCCCCTAGACATGCCCAGAACCCCTTATCGGGCGAGCGAAGGAAAACGCTCTCAATAACCCACCATGCCCTATTACCCCCACCCTCACATCATCATCTGTACATCATTCATCTCATCAATTGACTACAACGTTTTTATCGTATTATAATGTCACTTAAAAGACCTTTTGTGCCGAAAAGTGACGTAAAGCAATTATTTACTACTACTACTACTTGTGGTCTCGCCGGATGGAAACTGCGCCTACGTCCATTGAGGTTCTTTTACGTCCAACTCAAAATCAGTCAGACAAGCCATCTGATTTTCGTGGTTCTCTGAGCCTCACGAGTGTATACAGCACCTGGCAGTAACAGGCGTTCACCCATCTAATTATTAACCGGGGTGCGACGTTGCTTAACTTCAGTGATCGAGCACAAACCGTTGAGCAAACGCCGTATTCCGTATATCGTTATCCCGCAAGGTTTCAGGTCAACCCAGCAACCACGATGCGTAGATCCAATGCCGATACAATATTGGTCCGACGTCGCAGACGCTGGGCCAACATTAAATCGCATCGGGTCTGCTGAGCACCTGTAATCAATGTTGTGTTGTTCATCTGGTCTCGACACACATAAGCCTATAGTCTACCCAGCGTACACAAGACAGTGAATCAATGTTGGTTTAACGTTGGTTCAGCGTCGGAAACTGGGTATAGGCACTACACACCACAGCTGATTGTCACCACATAGAGATATACACACATTGTTTCCCAATTTTCCTGTCGTAGGCCTACATAATACATTGTAAGTAAGTTGTAAACCCCAATACAACACAACGTAGGAAAAAGAATTTGCAACTGAAGGTTGTGGATAGACCTTGGGTTGTCACTGTTGGTGTGGGCTCTTCCAGGGCTACAACGTGGCTCACCCCTGTGGGGGATGACCAGTGTTGACCTACTAACGTTACTAATGCACAAAGTCTCAAGGTCTGTCCGGGTAGGCTACTAACTGGCAGACTCAATTCAGCGCGGCATGGTTACCCCTGCATCACATTCCACGGAGTAGGCTGGCCTATCAAGCTGAAAGGGGGAAAGAGTCTGGTTGACATACTAAGCCATCTGAGGGGCGCACCATTTGATATCTGGAGGGGGGGGCCTAGAAAAAAAATGAAAAAAAAAGTTTGTTGAAAATGTGGTCTGAAAAAAAGTTTGTTGTCGAAATTGATGAAAAATATGTTGACCAGAAAAAAACACCAAATAGTAACGTACATAATAGGAAAGGCATACGACAAAAATATATATTTCAGTTCTTCAACGAAAATTAAAAAATAATTATTGGACGTTCATCACAAAAAAAACATTGTTTTCTTGCGGAGGTAAAAAAAAATTTGCAACCAAGGCAACTAAAATTCTAGCCCTACCCCCATATCTAATGGCTTGTCCCTGACTCCTGAAAGGCTGAATTATGTCATTGTGTTTTCTGTCAAAGCAGTGTTACCATGGAAGTTGCAACTAAGACTTGAAATTCAAGTACAATGCAGACTGCTTAATATTTTTTAGTACCATATAGCCTAATTATGTTTATTGTTAATATAGGCCTACTGTAGGCCTATATATGTATGAATGGTATAATCTCACAGTAAAGTATAGGGGAGACTTGGGCACCTTGGGACTTCGGGCACATTGAGACAGGCCTGTTTGACAGAAATTATATTGCGATTTGTTCGCCAGCTGGTCAATGGTACCAAAACTAACCAATTTCCATTTACCACCCTGTTTAAGCTTAGGTCCATTTTTTACATGAAAATTACTTTTTTAGGATAATCAATATCTGTGTCTATAGATCACGTAATACTTGATTTCCCTATGATTTTTGTGGTATCGTACACCTGTGCTATCACTTTATCACTTATGTATAATGGTTTTGCTTCGAATACACCCCACACAAAAACTAAGAATAATATCAGATATGAGGTCAGTCAGGGTGTCTCAATGTGCCCCAAAACTGTCTCAAGTTGCCCCGAGTCTATTCCAGTGAAGGTGCCCCGAAAGTGTTTCAAGGTGCCCCCACCTTTTTCTGGCACATTGTTACTGCAACATTTAGCATTAGCCAACTGCAGGCTTTAGCTACAAGCTGACCTAACCTCAATAGCTGACCTAACCTCTGAGGTCAGGATTATCTGTACATACCCAAAAAAAACCCACGAGGCATTGAGCCAATGTTGTTTTAATGTTGGGACGACGTCGAAGACGGCGGGCCAACATTAGAACAACATTGGTTCAATGCCTTGTGTTTCTTGGATAGGGGCCTACAACACGTCACCCCACTGCAGATGAACTTAGGGAGGAGTGGTATTCAGTTACCATTCTGTATCTGTATATTACGTGGCAGTACGCACTATTGTGCTATCGCGCCACAGGAGTAACTTAGCAAGGCCTGTTATCATTCGTGATATCATTCATGGCCTTATATATTTGCCAAGTACTCCATTTTGTGGATTTTTTTTTGTGGTCTCGCCGGGGGTACTGGGATGATTGCTAGTAGTAGTACTTTTCGCCCCCATTCGGGGAGGGTCATTAGGGATCTGTTTCGTCTGTTGGATGCTGTTACGGCATTGTACGGAAGCACTAGTCTACAGCAATCATCCAAGGGCAGCTGCAGCCTCCTCGTATCTGGCTATAATCTTCGGGCGGATTGCCAGTGGCGTACCCTGGTTCCTCCGCTCAACAGCGGAGCCAATGCAGCACCCGCATCAGTGCTGGCGCTGATGTAGGCTGTGGTAGCCTTAAATAACCGGCAATAGCGTGTTTGACATTAGGTCTCTCACGTGGGATGAATGGAGTTACCCAGAAGGAGTGATCCTTCCTATTGTTACTCTGGGGACTATCCGACCCGAGGATAGCGGAGCTGCGCAAAATGCCACAGAGTTTCATCATTAAATTGTACAGCGAAACTCAAGTCTCCGGTTGTCTGGGCATGTCTGGGGGTATATCCCCTAGACATGCCCAGAACCCCTTATCGGGCGAGCGAAGGAAAACGCTCTCAATAACCCACCATGCCCTATTACCCCCACCCTCACATCATCATCTGTACATCATTCATCTCATCAATTGACTACAACGTTTTTATCGTATTATAATGTCACTTAAAAGACCTTTTGTGCCGAAAAGTGACGTAAAGCAATTATTTACTACTACTACTACTTGTGGTCTCGCCGGATGGAAACTGCGCCTACGTCCATTGAGGTTCTTTTACGTCCAACTCAAAATCAGTCAGACAAGCCATCTAATTTTCGTGGTTCTCTGAGCCTCACGAGTGTATACAGCACCTGGCAGTAACAGGCGTTCACCCATCTAATTATTAACCGGGGTGCGACGTTGCTTAACTTCAGTGATCGAGCACAAACCGTTGAGCAAACGCCGTATTCCGTATATCGTTATCCCGCAAGGTTTCAGGTCAACCCAGCAACCACGATGCGTAGATCCAATGCCGATACAATACAGGTCCGACGTCGCAGACGCTGGGCCAACATTAAATCGCATCGGGTCTGCTGAGCACCTGTAATCAATGTTGTGTTGTTCATCTGGTCTCGACACACATAAGCCTATAGTCTACCCAGCGTACACAAGACAGTGAATCAATGTTGGTTTAACGTTGGTTCAGCGTCGGAAACTGGGTATAGGCACTACACACCACAGCTGATTGTCACCACATAGAGATATACACACATTGTTTCCCAATTTTCCTGTCGTAGGCCTACATAATACATTGTAAGTAAGTTGTAAACCCCAATACAACACAACGTAGGAAAAAGAATTTGCAACTGAAGGTTGTGGATAGACCTTGGGTTGTCACTGTTGGTGTGGGCTCTTCCAGGGCTACAACGTGGCTCACCCCTGTGGGGGATGACCAGTGTTGACCTACTAACGTTACTAATGCACAAAGTCTCAAGGTCTGTCCGGGTAGGCTACTAACTGGCAGACTCAATTCAGCGCGGCATGGTTACCCCTGCATCACATTCCACGGAGTAGGCTGGCCTATCAAGCTGAAAGGGGGAAAGAGTCTAGTTGACATACTAAGCCATCTGAGGGGCGCACCATTTGATATCTGGAGGGGGGGGCCTAGAAAAAAAATGAAAAAAAAAGTTTGTTGAAAATGTGGTCTGAAAAAAAGTTTGTTGTCGAAATTGATGAAAAATATATCGTACACCTGTGCTATCACTTTATCACTTATGTATAATGGTTTTGCTTCGAATACACCCCACACAAAAACTAAGAATAATATCAGATATGAGGTCAGTCAGGGTGTCTCAATGTGCCCCAAAACTGTCTCAAGTTGCCCCGAGTCTATTCCAGTGAAGGTGACCGAAAGTGTTTCAAGGTGCCCCCACCTTTTTCTGGCACATTGTTACTGCAACATTTAGCATTAGCCAACTGCAGGCTTTAGCTACAAGCTGACCTAACCTCAATAGCTGACCTAACCTCTGAGGTCAGGATTATCTGTACATACCCAAAAAAACCCACGAGGCATTGAGCCAATGTTGTTTTAATGTTGGGACGACGTCGAAGACGGCGGGCCAACATTAGAACAACATTGGTTCAATGCCTTGTGTTTCTTGGATAGGGGCCTACAACACGTCACCCCACTGCAGATGAACTTAGGGAGGAGTGGTATTCAGTTACCATTCTGTATCTGTATATTACGTGGCAGTACGCACTATTGTGCTATCGCGCCACAGGAGTAACTTAGCAAGGCCTGTTATCATTCGTGATATCATTCATGGCCTTATATATTTGCCAAGTACTCCATTTTGTGGATTTTTTTTTGTGGTCTCGCCGGGGGTACTGGGATGATTGCTAGTAGTAGTACTTTTCGCCCCCATTCGGGGAGGGTCATTAGGGATCTGTTTCGTCTGTTGGATGCTGTTACGGCATTGTACGGAAGCACTAGTCTACAGCAATCATCCAAGGGCAGCTGCAGCCTCCTCGTATCTGGCTATAATCTTCGGGTGGATTGCCAGTGGCGTACCCTGGTTCCTCCGCTCAACAGCGGAGCCAATGCAGCACCCGCATCAGTGCTGGCGCTGATGTAGGCTGTGATAGCCTTAAATAACCGGCAATAGCGTGTTTGACATTAGGTCTCTCACGTGGGATGAATGGAGTTACCCAGAGGGAGTGATCCTTCCTATTGTTACTCTGGGGACTATCCGACCCGAGGATAGCGGAGCTGCGCAAAATGCCACAGAGTTTCATCATTAAATTGTACAGCGAAACTTAAGTCTCCGGTTGTCTGGGCATGTCTGGGGGTATATCCCCTAGACATGCCCAGAACCCCTTATCGGGCGAGCGAAGGAAAACGCTCTCAATAACCCACCATGCCCTATTACCCCCACCCTCACATCATCATCTGTACATCATTCATCTCATCAATTGACTACAACGTTTTTATCGTATTATAATGTCACTTAAAAGACCTTTTGTGCCGAAAAGTGACGTAAAGCAATTATTTACTACTACTACTACTTGTGGTCTCGCCGGATGGAAACTGCGCCTACGTCCATTGAGGTTCTTTTACGTCCAACTCAAAATCAGTCAGACAAGCCATCTGATTTTCGTGGTTCTCTGAGCCTCACGAGTGTATACAGCACCTGGCAGTAACAGGCGTTCACCCATCTAATTATTAACCGGGGTGCGACGTTGCTTAACTTCAGTGATCGAGCACAAACCGTTGAGCAAACGCCGTATTCCGTATATCGTTATCCCGCAAGGTTTCAGGTCAACCCAGCAACCACGATGCGTAGATCCAATGCCGATACAATATTGGTCCGACGTCGCAGACGCTGGGCCAACATTAAATCGCATCGGGTCTGCTGAGCACCTGTAATCAATGTTGTGTTGTTCATCTGGTCTCGACACACAAGCCTATAGTCTACCCAGCGTACACAAGACAGTGAATCAATGTTGGTTTAACGTTGGTTCAGCGTCGGAAACTGGGTATAGGCACTACACACCACAGCTGATTGTCACCACATAGAGATATACACACATTGTTTCCCAATTTTCCTGTCGTAGGCCTACATAATACATTGTAAGTAAGTTGTAAACCCCAATACAACACAACGTAGGAAAAAGAATTTGCAACTGAAGGTTGTGGATAGACCTTGGGTTGTCACTGTTGGTGTGGGCTCTTCCAGGGCTACAACGTGGCTCACCCCTGTGGGGGATGACCAGTGTTGACCTACTAACGTTACTAATGCACAAAGTCTCAAGGTCTGTCCGGGTAGGCTACTAACTGGCAGACTCAATTCAGCGCGGCATGGTTACCCCTGCATCACATTCCACGGAGTAGGCTGGCCTATCAAGCTGAAAGGGGGAAAGAGTCTAGTTGACATACTAAGCCATCTGAGGGGCGCACCATTTGATATCTGGAGGGGGGGGCCTAGAAAAAAAATGAAAAAAAAAGTTTGTTGAAAATGTGGTCTGAAAAAAAGTTTGTTGTCGAAATTGATGAAAAATATATCGTACACCTGTGCTATCACTTTATCACTTATGTATAATGGTTTTGCTTCGAATACACCCCACACAAAAACTAAGAATAATATCAGATATGAGGTCAGTCAGGGTGTCTCAATGTGCCCCAAAACTGTCTCAAGTTGCCCCGAGTCTATTCCAGTGAAGGTGCCCCGAAAGTGTTTCAAGGTGCCCCCACCTTTTTCTGGCACATTGTTACTGCAACATTTAGCATTAGCCAACTGCAGGCTTTAGCTACAAGCTGACCTAACCTCAATAGCTGACCTAACCTCTGAGGTCAGGATTATCTGTACATACCCAAAAAAACCCACGAGGCATTGAGCCAATGTTGTTTTAATGTTGGGACGACGTCGAAGACGGCGGGCCAACATTAGAACAACATTGGTTCAATGCCTTGTGTTTCTTGGATAGGGGCCTACAACACGTCACCCCACTGCAGATGAACTTAGGGAGGAGTGGTATTCAGTTACCATTCTGTATCTGTATATTACGTGGCAGTACGCACTATTGTGCTATCGCGCCACAGGAGTAACTTAGCAAGGCCTGTTATCATTCGTGATATCATTCATGGCCTTATATATTTGCCAAGTACTCCATTTTGTGGATTTTTTTTTGTGGTCTCGCCGGGGGTACTGGGATGATTGCTAGAAGTAGTACTTTTCGCCCCCATTCGGGGAGGGTCATTAGGGATCTGTTTCGTCTGTTGGATGCTGTTACGGCATTGTACGGAAGCACTAGTCTACAGCAATCATCCAAGGGCAGCTGCAGCCTCCTCGTATCTGGCTATAATCTTCGGGTGGATTGCCAGTGGCGTACCCTGGTTCCTCCGCTCAACAGCGGAGCCAATGCAGCACCCGCATCAGTGCTGGCGCTGATGTAGGCTGTGGTAGCCTTAAATAACCGGCAATAGCGTGTTTGACATTAGGTCTCTCACGTGGGATGAATGGAGTTACCCAGAGGGAGTGATCCTTCCTATTGTTACTCTGGGGACTATCCGACCCGAGGATAGCGGAGCTGCGCAAAATGTCACAGAGTTTCATCATTAAATTGTACAGCGAAACTTAAGTCTCCGGTTGTCTGGGCATGTCTGGGGGTATATCCCCTAGACATGCCCAGAACCCCTTATCGGGCGAGCGAAGGAAAACGCTCTCAATAACCCACCATGCCCTATTACCCCCACCCTCACATCATCATCTGTACATCATTCATCTCATCAATTGACTACAACGTTTTTATCGTATTATAATGTCACTTAAAAGACCTTTTGTGCCGAAAAGTGACGTAAAGCAATTATTTACTACTACTACTACTTGTGGTCTCGCCGGATGGAAACTGCGCCTACGTCCATTGAGGTTCTTTTACGTCCAACTCAAAATCAGTCAGACAAGCCATCTGATTTTCGTGGTTCTCTGAGCCTCACGAGTGTATACAGCACCTGGCAGTAACAGGCGTTCACCCATCTAATTATTAACCGGGGTGCGACGTTGCTTAACTTCAGTGATCGAGCACAAACCGTTGAGCAAACGCCGTATTCCGTATATCGTTATCCCGCAAGGTTTCAGGTCAACCCAGCAACCACGATGCGTAGATCCAATGCCGATACAATATTGGTCCGACGTCGCAGACGCTGGGCCAACATTAAATCGCATCGGGTCTGCTGAGCACCTGTAATCAATGTTGTGTTGTTCATCTGGTCTCGACACACAAGCCTATAGTCTACCCAGCGTACACAAGACAGTGAATCAATGTTGGTTTAACGTTGGTTCAGCGTCGGAAACTGGGTATAGGCACTACACACCACAGCTGATTGTCACCACATAGAGATATACACACATTGTTTCCCA
The DNA here is from genome assembly GCA_964017125.1 of Flabesymbios commensalis. Taxonomy (NCBI): domain Eukaryota; kingdom Metazoa; phylum Annelida; class Polychaeta; order Terebellida; family Flabelligeridae; genus Flabesymbios; species Flabesymbios commensalis. Next base: position 57,063,472 of record OZ024915.1, read on the forward strand.
ATTTTCCTGTCGTAGGCCTACATAATACATTGTAAGTAAGTTGTAAACCCCAATACAACACAACGTAGGAAAAAGAATTTGCAACTGAAGGTTGTGGATAGACCTTGGGTTGTCACTGTTGGTGTGGGCTCTTCCAGGGCTACAACGTGGCTCACCCCTGTGGGGGATGACCAGTGTTGACCTACTAACGTTACTAATGCACAAAGTCTCAAGGTCTGTCCGGGTAGGCTACTAACTGGCAGACTCAATTCAGCGCGGCATGGTTACCCCTGCATCACATTCCACGGAGTAGGCTGGCCTATCAAGCTGAAAGGGGGAAAGAGTCTAGTTGACATACTAAGCCATCTGAGGGGCGCACCATTTGATATCTGGAGGGGGGGCCTAGAAAAAAAATGAAAAAAAAAGTTTGTTGAAAATGTGGTCTGAAAAAAAGTTTGTTGTCGAAATTGATGAAAAATATGTTGACCAGAAAAAAACACCAAATAGTAACGTACATAATAGGAAAGGCATACGACAAAAATATATATTTCAGTTCTTCAACGAAAATTAAAAAATAATTGTCGGACGTTCATCACAAAAAAAACATTTTTTTCTTGCGGAGGTAAAAAAAAATTTGCAACCAAGGCAACAGAAATTCTAGCCCTACCCCCATATCTAATGGTTTGTCCCTGACTCCTGAAAGGCTGAATTATGTCATTGTGTTTTCTGTCAAAGCAGTGTTACCATGGAAGTTGCAACTAAGACTTGAAATTCAAGTACAATGCAGACTGCTTAATATTTTTTAGTACCATATAGCCTAATAATGTTTATTGTTAATATAGACCTACTGTAGGCCTATATATGTATGAATGGTATAATCTCACAGTAAAGTATAGGGGAGACTGGGGCACCTTGTGACTTCGGGCACATTGAGACAGGCCTGTTTGACAGAAATTATATTGCGATTTGTTCGCCAGCTGGTCAATGGTACCAAAACTAACCAATTTCCATTTACCACCCTGTTTAAGCTTAGGTCCATTTTTTACATGAAAATTACTTTTTTAGGATAATCAATATCTGTGTCTATAGATCACGTAATACTTGATTTCCCTATGATTTTTGTGGTATCGTACACCTGTGCTATCACTTTATCACTTATGTAGACGTCGTAGACGGTGGACCAGCTTTGTTCCGGCCCCGATCGGCGTCTGGTGTCTGGTGAGGGTGAAATTTGTATGTATGAAATACGGGTCGCTGAATTGATGGTGTTTTGATATTGGTCTAACGTAACAGACGATGGACCGGCATCTGAGCAACTTCGGTTCGACAAATCATATCATCTGGAATTGTACATCTCCCCACTCTTTCTTGTCTAAATGTCACAACATATCAACACGTCACACACAACATGTGACAACCACGACAATTTTTGCTGTACAGTCATGTCGGCATTTTCGTTTTGTCTGCACTATTTCCTTTTTTTTTGCACCTTGTCTTTATGCAGATTCATGACCATTTACAAATGTATATATTTAAACTTTGTGGTAGGCCTACACATTATTACTCTTGTTATATTTGACGTTAGTATAACGTTTACCCAAATTTTATATATATAGCGAACCCTTTCAATTTATAGAAGGCGAAAATAATAATACATTGACTGATTTATTACAAAATCATAACAGTGAAGAAGAATTTGATAATTTTACTTTGAATTTTGATAAACACTCTCCTTACTATGACCACAAATCTTTCTTAACTTTTCTACAAGATAATGACAAATCATTTACACTATTAAGTATTAATGTTGCAAGCCTTAGATCAAAATTTGATGAAATTGAAATTTTTATAAATGAGGTAACACTATGTTGTCCACCTCTGAGTGCAATATGCATTCAGGAAACATGGTTAAATGAGCACGATGATATATCATTATTTAATTTAAATGGCTATAACTGCATATCTCAAGGAAAAACTTGTAGTCAAAGAGGAGGTCTCGTTATATATTTAAATGACGACTTTAACTATAATATCATAAAATGTCCGGAAATTTCAACTTTATGGGAATGTCAAATTATTGAAATAACTAGCAATATGCTCTCTAGAAAAGTAATCTTGGGGAATGTCTACCGACTTCCTAGAGAAACATCCACCGATCACAAAACATTTATTGATGAATTTTCCCCCATATTAGCTCAATTGGAACAATCCCACTCCGAAGTCATTATAGCTGGCGATTTCAACATTAATTTACTAGACATAAAGACTAAAGATTAAGTATTAGCTTTTTATAATTCTTTTACTACTACTGGCTTTTTGCCTGAAATTACTTTGCCTACACGATTTTCACATAGGACAGGTACACTTATCGACAATTTTCTTTGCAAATTATCAGATATATCTTTAAAATCTAAGTCTGGCATTCTTGTAGATAGATTTTCAGATCACCAACCATATTTCATGTCAATAAATCTAAGAACGGTCAACATTATCCCACATAAATATATAACAATAAATAAACAAACGCCCATTGCTATCCAGAATTTAAAGAAGAACTTTCAAGCTCCAATATTATGGAATTACTTGATGTGAATTTGGAATCCAATCCCAACAATAATTATGATGTATTACACGACTTAATATGTGCACTGAAACAAAAACATTTTCCAAATAAAAAAATTAAATTTAATAAATACAAACACAAGAGTACGCCATGGATTACAACGGGTATTTTAAAGTCAATCAAATTCAAAAATAAAATACACTTGGCACTTAGGAGAACACCACATGAATCTCCTCATTACAATACAATAGGAACAAATTTACGAAATTATAATATCATACTAAAAAAATCGATTAGATTGGCCAAAAAAATTTATTACACTACAAATTTTCAAAAGGCAAAAGGTAACCTTAAAAAAAGCTGGTCAGCTATAAATGAAATGTTATGCAAGAAAAGAAAAAAAGTAAATTTCCCTGAATTTTTCAAAATTGACAATACCGTAGTTACAGGTACAACTAGTATTGCGAATAAATTCAACTTTTTCTTTACAAATATCGGACCAAATCTGGCAAAAGAAATTTGCGTCCCGTCTAGAAATAATTTTAAAAACTATTTATTAAATCAAAATGATAACAGTTTGACCTTTAAACTCATAGAAGAAGATTTTGTTAGCAAACTGATAGACGATTTAGATAGCAAAAATAGTACAGGATGTGATGGGTTATCAAACACCTTACTTAAATCTATTAAACTAAACCTAGTTAAACCAATAACACTCATTGTTAATCAAATGCTAACAACGGGTATATTCCCTGACAAATTAAAAATAGCAAAAGTCATACCATTATTCAAAAAGGGAGATAAATCTATATTTTCGAATTACAGGCCCATTTCTCTATTACCATCAATATCCAAACTTTTTGAAAAAGTAATTTATCAACAACTATACAAATATTTTGAAGATTCAAATTTATTCTACGAGAGTCAATATGGTTTTCGGAAGGGTCATTCCACGGAATTGGCCTCCCTAGAACTAGTAAACAGGTTGTTATCTAAAATGGATAAAGGCGAGGTACCTGTAGCTATATTCATTGATTTATCCAAAGCCTTCGACACCTTAGACCATGATATATTACTATTCAAATTAAAATGCTATGGACTCACAGGTATTTCTATAAATTTATTAAAATGTTATTTAACAAATAGACAACAATATGTACATTATGATAATACTGACTCAAATTTCTTAAAAATAACCACTGGGGTACCTCAAGGTTCCATTTTGGGGCCTTTACTATTCTTAATTTATATGAATGATATACATAAATCTTCCAATCTCTTTCATTTTATCCTTTTTGCAGACGACACGACTCTGATAACAAAGAATGCTATTTATAATACAGATAGTATTAATGCAGAGCTAGCAAAACTCTCAATATGGTTTAAAGTAAACAAACTTTCTCTTAATGTTTCCAAATCCAAATTTATGGTTTTTCGTTCGGCAAGAAAACAAACACCTATACCATTAATACAAATAGACAATAACGTTATTGAATGCGTCGAAAACTTCAATTTCTTAGGTGTAATTATCAATAAGCAATTGAAATGGAATGATCACATAGACCACATTGTCCTGAAAATATCACGCATCATCGGCGTCCTAACAAGATTGAAAAATCATATACCCTTCAATATTTTAATCACGCTTTACAACTCACTGTTATTACCACACATAAATTATTCGCTCATAGTTTGGGGACACCAGCCATCCAAACTAACACAGTTGCAAAAGAAATGTATTCGAATTATAACAAAAAACAAAATGTTTGCCCATACTGATCCACTATTTAAAAACTTGCATATTTTAAAAGCAGAGGATATTTTTAAAATACAGCAATTTAAATTATACTACAAATACTTAAAACACACTTTGCCCACATTCTTTCTGAATCTCCAGTTTAGGACAAGTGGGGGGGGGGGATGGGTGTCACCTCCGCGTGGTCCCCCCTGGGCAACTTCATAGAAGGCCAAGCACACCCAAACGTTTTATTAATATTGTGTTTTTCTCACGTAATTACATATGGGTCTAGAGTATTTTGCATTACTTTTCAATCTATATTAAATCGGTTTGGCGGTAAATACAGAGCATAGTCATTGGTTTGTGATGTTCAATATGATCTGAATCGGTATGTGGATGTGTGTCTAACGTTCTATTAGTATACGGGACTGTCTTAAGTATTTCTATTGTATGTATTCGTTTTTGTAAATGGTTTCTCTTTGGCATCCTGGTGTTGGACGGGATGTCCGAAAGAAACCATTGTCATATAATTAGTTTTTCATTTCATTGTTTTAATGGTTTCTCTGTGGCATCCTGGCGGATAATGCAGCATGTCATAGAGAAGCCATTGCCGTACAATTAGCTTGTGGTGACTTACGGTGTCCTCACGGTTCGTGATCGCTCTGTGATGTCCTCCAATATCACAGACCTTATTACCAACTGTGGGGGCACTGTAAGTCTTTAATTTTTGAAAAATGTTTGTGATTTAATGATTTCTCTGGCCATACTGGCCGAAACGTGTAGTAAAGAAGACATTTACTTACTTACTTAATGGTTTCTCTGTTCATTGTTTATGTCATTCATATTTATGTCTAAATGGGTTTACTTTTTTTGATTATAGTATATAGTATTATAGTATATATTATATATTTGTTTTGACAATGACACTGTTTTGACTTAGACTTGTAGTTTTTACACAATCACTCCAATTTCATGGAGATATAGTGACTTGAAAAGTCGTTCATTTTATAATCACTTCATATTTTACATTATTTATACTGATATTTTTATACCCATTAAACTGTGTTGTAGTGCAGGCGCTTCAACATGTTATCAGACTCGATACATATAGGTGCCAGGAGCATCGTCATCTTATCATATCAAACACTTTAAACTGAATATTTTAGTACGAACATGCTTTTATTAGCTTTGTCTTCCCTTCACTACTTTAACTATACAATATGGGATATTGTAATACCTGGAATTTTCACTTAAATGGCCATACTGGCCGAAAAGTGAAGTAAAGCAAATATTTTACTTACTTACTTAAACTGAATATTTTAGTACGTTATTGGCTTTGTCTTTCCTTTACTACTTTAACTATACAATATGGGATATTGTAATACCTGGAATTTTCACTTAAATGGCCATACTGGCCGAAAAGTGAAGTAAAGCAGAAATTTTACTTACTTACTAGGACAAGTGGACATAATTATAATACAAGGAATCAAGATCTATATAAATGTCGTATAAAACATGAATTTGCTAGACAGTGCTTATTATATAATATACCCGATGCAATCAATAACTGCCCAACAAATATAAAGGAAAAGTTTTTTACTCACAGTTTGCAAGGTGTCATCACTTATGCTAAATCATCAATATTAAACAGCTACGACAGTATTTGTCATATTCCTCGGTGCTATGTTTGTAGCGCAATTTAATAATATATGTTTGTGTATTACAACAAATTTTCCGTCTTTTTAATTATCATATTGCCTATACCTTACACATGTCACAGTCTGATAGAGTGTTAATTTTTGAAGGTTCAAATTTACCCGTTAAGTTCTAGTATTTATTGCAACTGAATTCTCAAATGTATTAGCCATTTTTTTTATAATAACTTTTTTATGATACTTAGGCCTACTACTATATAATAGTTTTTCTATTCACAATATTGGTTTATATTGTCTGATGATAGCTCCCTGTCTGTCGCCTCGGTCTTCGAGCTATCTTAGTACTGAGGTAATAGCCAGGGAGTTAACATCACTTTCATTATTATGTACTTGAAATATCGAATAAACCTGTAATATAAATGTAATGTAATGTAGGTGGCCTCCACGCTAGCGACCATTGCTTGGTCTTAGTGGAGGTCTCCTGATCATCATAATATATACAACTGCTTTTATATTACTATGTACTTACTCTCTTTGATCAAATAAATGAATCTGAATCTGAATCTGAATCTGAATCTTCGAATACACCCCACACAAAAACTAAGAATAATATCAGATATGAGGTCAGTCAGGGTGTCTCAATGTGCCCCAAAACTGTCTCAAGTTGCCCCGAGTCTATTCCAGTGAAGGTGCCCCGAAAGTGTTTCAAGGTGCCCCCACCTTTTTCTGGCACATTGTTACTGCAACATTTAGCATTAGCCAACTGCAGGCTTTAGCTACAAGTATATGTAGTATTCAAATCTTGATATTAGCTGGATCCACGTTGCCTTTAGGTACCTAATATGGTGTCTCAAGTTACCTCAGGTGGCGTCTCAAGGTGTATCCATATTTGTCGTAAAAATCTTTTATTTCAAAAATCAAATATATGTTTGGGGGGTTGAATTAATCCGTCTCAAGGTGCCCCAGTGTCCCCTACCCATAGGCCTATATCTAAATTTTGTTTATGGTTAATATAGTGATATGTATGAATGATATAATCCCATAGTAAAGTATCCCATATCTGCAAAAAATGATGTTCAAGACATGCCACCCGATGCCATGCTACTTGATAACTGTAGGGTATAATTTTCTGCTCATTGTAGTCGATCCATTCATTTAAAAATTATATGCATAGTGGACAAATCTAATATTTTGATGTGATGTGGGCCTACCTAGCCTCTACCTAGGCAATGAAGTTAGGCCTAAAACACATAAGTACTGTGTAACAGTCGACCCGTGCAGATGCAGTAGGCCTACACTAGAATTGGAGATTTAATTCAGCTCTATGATAAATAGCCAAATTTAAGTTGTTGCCGGTCCGACATGACAAACTTGAAATTGGTACATTTCCAACCTCAGTCAAGGTGAAGCTGTGACAAGAGGATGAGCATCATTTAATTATCCATTGATATCAGTCTCGATACAGATAAAATAAGCACACAACATTCCTCGTTCATTTACTGTTGTCGCCGTTGCATGGCGTGTGTTGCGATCAACAGTAAAACATCACAATTTTAACAGATTTGATACGGATATAAGGGCATGCCGTTATGAGCGAGTATGCCATTCTGAATGCCACACCCTTAAAGGTGAACATTTTGTAGTATTTCCCTTTGCCCCAGCTACATGAGGTCTTTGGCCCTAGTGTTTTTAAATCGTGTTATAAAATATTATAACACCAGTATGACGGGCACAGTTTTATCTTAGTACATAATCTTATTATTGAATGTATTATTTGCAAATATTAATTTATATAGCCTTTAAACTCTGATACTCGTCCAATATATAGGGAGACGCTATGATCGCTGTGATTGTAATTCAATACCGCATCCAGCGTATCCCCCGTCATAGGGCCCGCCCGTCATATCCACTTATTACTGGATCAAATCAGACCATTTCGTATAACAGGATGACTTATAACACGAATTGTACGATGGATCCCATCAATCGTGTTATAATGAATAACTGCTGTGTTTGGAAAACCATGCCATATATATCTAGATCATTACTATACAACAAAATGTGATACTTCATGGAAGGATTCATCCTGACAAATTTCAACTCGATCAAATTCAAAATGGCTGACTTGCTGCCATTATTGACATTCATATAGGTGATATTATGAATCATCATTTTTGAAGTAAATGGTCATGGATATACATGTGGTAGAGTTAAAATTTTAAAAGTTATTGTCTATGAAGTTATACGTTTTTATTGAAATGATTTTCGCTTTTGAATGATAATTAGAGGCTGAGGCCTAATTCCATCTCCGACAGGGCTTTGTTGACCACAGATCATGATATTATGATATTATATTTGTCTGTTTAGTTATGTGCCTACCTGCTGTATTTCTTGTGCTCACTTCAGGTGCTTTAGGCTGTGATCAGGTGCTGTAGGCTGTGCTAGGCTGTGATCAGGTGCTGTAGGCTGTGATCAGGTGCTTTGAGCTGTGATCAGGTGCTGTAGGCTGTGATCAGGTGATGTGAGCTGTGATCAGGTGCTGTAGGCTGTGATCAGGTGATGTGGGCTGTGATCAGGTGCTGTAGGCTGTGATCAGGTGATGTGGGCTGTGATCAGGTGATGTAGGCTGTGATCAGGTGCTGTAGGCTGTGATCAGGTGTGGCTGTCGTCATCAGATTATATATGTCTGTTTAGGTATGTGCCTGCCTGCTGTATTTCTTGTGCTCACTGGCTATGTAGGCTGTGATCAGGTGTGGCTGTCGTCATCATACTATATTTTTCTGTTTAGGTATGTGCCTGTCTGTGGTATTTCTTGTGCTCACTGGCTATGTAGGCTGTGATCAGGTGCTGGCTGTCGTCATCATATTATATTTGTCTGTTTAGGTATGTGCCTGCCTGCTGTATTTCTTGTGCTCACTGGCTATGTAGGCTGTGATCAGGTGTGGCTGTCGTCATCATATTATATTTGTCTGTTTAGGTATGTGCCTGCCTGCGGTATTTCTTGTGCTCACTGGCTATGTAGGCTGTGATCAGGTGCTGGCTGTCGTCATCATATTATATTTGTCTGTTTAGGTATGTGCCTGCCTGCGGTATTTCTTGTGCTCACTGGCTATGTAGGCTGTGATCAGGTGCTGGCTGTCGTCATCATATTATATTTGTCTGTTTAGGTATGTGCCTGTCTGTGGTATTTCTTGTGCTCACTGGCTATGTAGGCTGTGATCAGGTGCTGGCTGTCGTCATCATATTATATTTGTCTGTTTAGGTATGTGCCTGCCTGCTGTATTTCTTGTGCTCACTGGCTATGTAGGCTGTGATCAGGTGTGGCTGTCGTCATCATATTATATTTGTCTGTTTAGGTATGTGCCTGCCTGCGGTATTTCTTGTGCTCACTGGCTATGTAGGCTGTGATCAGGTGCTGGCTGTCGTCATCATATTATATTTGTCTGTTTAGGTATGTGCCTGCCTGCGGTATTTCTTGTGCTCACTGGCTATGTAGGCTGTGATCAGGTGCTGGCTGTCGTCATCATATTATATTTGTCTGTTTAGGTATGTGCCTGTCTGTGGTATTTCTTGTGCTCACTGGCTATGTAGGCTGTGATCAGGTGCTGGCTGTCGTCATCATATTATATTTGTCTGTTTAGGTATGTGCCTGCCCGCGGTATTTCTTGTGCTCACTGGCTATGTAGGCTGTGATCAGGTGCTGGCTGTCGTCATCATATTATATTTGTCTGTTTAGGTATGTGCCTGCCCGCGGTATTTCTTGTGCTCACTGGCTATGTAGGCTGTGATCAGGTGCTGGCTGTCGTCATGATATCGGCAGCTATTGGGTTTGCTGGGATCAGTATGGCCGGCTACGGTGTCAATCACATTGATATTGCTCCACCATTTGCAGGTAAAGTATCCTTGTGTAACATCTACCCTGATGAATTATTGTACTATATAGTCAAATAAAACAACGACTGAAAGGCAACACATTTGCTAAATAATAATAATTAATTCCCATTAAAAAACTATTTTCTAATCATGACTTACAGTGCGGGCATCGACTTTATACGTCAAAATCTGACGTCTGAGAACGTCTGATTTTTAAGTCTATAGTCAATGCCCGCACAAAGAATTAAAAAATATTGCAATGGTCTTAGATCCATAACATAGGTACAGTATTTAAATAAAGCAACTAAGGCATCAATGATGCTTTCAAATTAAAATATTTCTTTTGTGTCTATTGTCTATACAGACATATATTCGCGTTGTAAGGGTTAATTTTCTGCAGATGCCTTATACAATGTCATAAATGTCAAACAGTGAAACTGAATCATGTTACAAAGTAAATGCTGTTTGTACAAGTATACTCTTAGCTGAGAAGTTAAATAATAATAATGAAGTGACAATGTTTTACCAATCTGTTTTGATTAGGTCATTTTTTTTGCAAAATTATGGCAGCTGTTTTATTAGCTTTTCTTTTTTAGCTATTCTCATTCCTGAAGGCAGAGGTTAAAAGATCACAATATCATACACTATGAACATGCACTGTGTGAAGTCAGGGTCGGGAGTGATCCAAGGCTAAGCACGTCTATTGCTGTTTATTTGTCCTTAGAACAGAAAGCATTGAATGAGGAAAGAGCATTAGCCCTTCCAGTGCGCTGATGATGTCTAAAGTCAATCCCCGCACTGTGAGAGTAAAAATAAATAAAATGGCAGTAGACCTATAACATGCAGTAGGTATTTAAATGAAGCAGAGCTACATTTATGATTATTTCAAATTGAAAAATCCCTCCATGGTTTATACAAAAGTATTTTAGAGCTTCAAGCTTAAATGATATAACTTAACGCTTTAAGGGTTAATCGAGTGACATCGTAGCTATTATGCTCTATGGCATCTGTGTGTGTACGAGAGTGACATTGTAGATAGTATGCTCTAGGGCATCTGTGTGTGTATGTGAGTGACATCGTAGCTAGGCATCTGTGTGTGTACGAGAGTGACATTGTAGATAGTATGCTCTAGGGCATCTGTGTGTGTATGTGAGTGACATCGTAGCTAGGCATCTGTGTGTGTACGAGAGTGACATTGTAGATAGTATGCTCTAGGGCATCTGTGTGTGTATGTGAGTGACATCGTAGCTAGGCATCTGTGTGTGTACGAGAGTGACATTGTAGATAGTATGCTCCAGGGCATCTGTGTGTGTATGTGAGTGACATCGTAGCTAGGCATCTGTGTGTGTACGAGAGTGACATTGTAGATAGTATGCTCTAGGGCATCTGTGTGTGTATGTGAGTGACATCGTAGATAGTATGCTCTATCTGTGTGTGTACGTGAATGACATCGTAGATAGTATGATCCAGGACATCTGTGTGTGTATGTGAGTGACATCGTAGATAGTATGCTCCAGGGCATCTGTGTGTGTATGTGAGTGACATCGTAGATAGTATGCTCTAGGGCATCTGTGTGTGTATGTGAGTGACATCGTAGATAGTATGCTCCAGGGCATCTGTGTGTGTATGTGAGTAACATCGTAGCTATTATGCTCTAGGACATCTGTGTTTTTGTACGAAAGTGACATCGTAGATAGTATGCTCTAGGGCATATGTGTGTGTACGTGAGTGACATCGTAGATAGTATGCTCCAGGGCATCTGTGTGTGTATGTGAGTAACATCGTAGCTATTATGCTCTATGGCATCTGTGTGTGTACGAGAGTGACATCGTAGATAGTATGCTCTATCTGTGTGTGTACGTGAGTGCCATCGTACATAGTATGCTCCAGGGCATCTGTGTGTGTACGTGAGTGACATCGTAGCTAGTATGCTCTAAGGCATCTGTGTGTGTACGTGAGTGACATCGTAGATAGTATGCTCTATCTGTGTGTGTACGTGAGTGACATCGTAGATAGTATGCTCCAGGGCATCTGTGTGTGTATGGGAGTGGCATCGTAGATAGTATGCCCTACAGCATCTATGTGTGTACGTGAGTGACATCGTAGATAGTATGCTCTAGTGCATCTGTGTGTGTACGTGAGTGACATCGTAGATAGTATTCTCTAGGGCATCTATGTGTTTATGTGAGTGACATCGTAGATAGTATGCTCTAGTGCATCTGTGTGTGTACGAGAGTGACATTGTAGATAGTATGCTCTAGTGCATCTGTGTGTACGTGAGTGACATCGTAGATAGTATTCTCTAGGGCATCTATGTGTGTACGTGAGTGACATTGTAGATAGTATGCTGTAGTGCATCTGTGTGTGTACGTGAGTGACATCGTAGATAGTATTCTCTAGGGCATCTATGTGTGTACGTGAGTGACATTGTAGATAGTATGCTCTAGTGCATCTGTGTGTGTACGTGACTGACATCGTAGATATTAGGCTCTAGGACATCTGTGTGTGTACATGGGTGAAATCGTAGCTAGTATGCTCTAGGGCATATGTGTGTGTGTACGTGAGTGACATCGTAGATAATATGCTCTATCTGTGTGTGTACGTGAGTGGCATCGTAGATAGTATGCTCTAGGGCATATGTGTGTGTACTTGAGTGACATCGTGGATAGTATGCTCGACGGCATCTGTTTGTGTACGAGAGTGACATCGATAAAAATATGATCTAGTGCATCTGTGTGTGTACGTGAGTGACATCGTAGATAGTATTCTCTAGGGCATCTATGTGTGTACGTGAGTGACATCGTAGATAGTATGCTCTAGTGCATCTGTGTGTGTACGTGAGTGACATTGTAGATAGTATTCTCTAGGGCATTTATGTGTGTACGTGAGGGACATCGTAGATAGTATGCTCTGGGGCATATGTGTGTGTATGTGAGTGACATCGTAGATAGTATGCTCCAGGGCATCTGTGTGTGTATGTGAGTAACATCGTAGCTATTATGCTCTAGGACATCTGTGTTTTTGTACGAAAGTGACATCGTAGATAGTATGCTCTAGGGCATATGTGTGTGTACGTGAGTGACATCGTAGATAGTATGCTCCAGGGCATCTGTGTGTGTATGTGAGTAACATCGTAGCTATTATGCTCTATGGCATCTGTGTGTGTACGAGAGTGACATCGTAGATAGTATGCTCTATCTGTGTGTGTACGTGAGTGCCATCGTACATAGTATGCTCCAGGGCATCTGTGTGTGTACGTGAGTGACATCGTAGCTAGTATGCTCTAAGGCATCTGTGTGTGTACGTGAGTGACATCGTAGATAGTATGCTCTATCTGTGTGTGTACGTGAGTGACATCGTAGATAGTATGCTCCAGGGCATCTGTGTGTGTATGGGAGTGGCATCGTAGATAGTATGCCCTACAGCATCTATGTGTGTACGTGAGTGACATCGTAGATAGTATGCTCTAGTGCATCTGTGTGTGTACGTGAGTGACATCGTAGATAGTATTCTCTAGGGCATCTATGTGTGTATGTGAGTGACATCGTAGATAGTATGCTCTAGTGCATCTGTGTGTGTACGAGAGTGACATTGTAGATAGTATGCTCTAGTGCATCTGTGTGTGTACGTGAGTGACATCGTAGATAGTATTCTCTAGGGCATCTATGTGTGTACGTGAGTGACATTGTAGATAGTATGCTCTAGTGCATCTGTGTGTGTACGTGAGTGACATCGTAGATAGTATTCTCTAGGGCATCTATGTGTGTACGTGAGTGACATTGTAGATAGTATGCTCTAGTGCATCTGTGTGTGTACGTGACTGACATCGTAGATATTAGGCTCTAGGGCATCTGTGTGTGTACATGGGTGAAATCGTAGCTAGTATGCTCTAGGGCATATGTGTGTGTGTACGTGAGTGACATCGTAGATAATATGCTCTATCTGTGTGTGTACGTGAGTGGCATCGTAGATAGTATGCTCTAGGGCATATGTGTGTGTACTTGAGTGACATCGTGGATAATATGCTCGACGGCATCTGTTTGTGTACGAGAGTGACATCGATAAAAATATGATCTAGTGCATCTGTGTGTGTACGTGAGTGACATCGTAGATAGTATTCTCTAGGGCATCTATGTGTGTACGTGAGTGACATCGTAGATAGTATGCTCTAGTGCATCTGTGTGTGTACGTGAGTGACATCGTAGATAGTATTCTCTAGGGCATTTATGTGTGTACGTGAGGGACATCGTAGATAGTATGCTCTGGGGCATATGTGTGTGTATGTGAGTGACATCGTAGATGGTATGCTCTAGGGCATCTGTGTGTGTATGTGAGTGACATCGTAGATAGTATGCTCTAGGGCATCTGTGTGTGTATGTGAGTGACATCGTAGATGGTATGCTCTAGGGCATCTGTGTGTGTATGTGAGTGACATCGTAGATGGTATGCTCTAGGGCATCTGTGTGTGTACGAGAGTGACATCGTGGAGAGTATGCTCTAGGGCATCTGTGTGTGTATTGGAGTGACATCGTAGATAGTATGCTCTAGGGCATCTGTGTGTTTGTGACTGACATCGTAGAGAGTATGCTCTAGGGCATATTTGTGTGTTTGTGACTGACATCGTAGAGAGTATGATCTAGGGCATCTGTGTGTGTTTGTGACTGACATCGTAGAGAGTATGATCTAGGGCATCTGTGTGTGTTTGTGACTGACATCGTAGAGAGTATGCTCTAGGGCATATTTGTGTGTTTGTGACTGACATCGTAGAGAGTATGATCTAGGGCATATTTGTGTGTTTGTGACTGACATCGTAGAGAGTATGATCCAGGGCATCTGTGTGTGTTTGTGACTGACATCGTAGAGAGTATGATGTAGGGCATATTTTTGTGTTTGTGACTGACATCGTAGAGAGTATTATCTAGGGTATATTTGTGTGTTTGTGACTGACATCGTAGAGAGTATTATCTAGGGAATATGTGTGTGTTTGTGACTGACATCGTAGAGAGTATGCTCTAGGGCATCTGTGTGTGTTTGTGACTGACATCGTAGAGAGTATGATCTAGGGCATCTGTGTGTGTTTGTGAGTGACATCGTAAAGAGTATGATCTAGGGCATCTGTGTGTGTTTGTGAGTGACATCGTAGAGAGTATGCTCTAGGGCATATTTGTGTGTTTGTTACTGACAGCGTAGAGAGTATGATCTAGGGCATATTTGTGTGTTTGTGACTGACATCGTAGAGAGTATGATCTAGGGAATCTGTGTGTGTTTGTGACTGACATCGTAGAGAGTATGATATAGGGAATCTGTGTGTGTTTGTGACTGACCTCGTAGAGAGTATGTTCTAGGGAATCTCATGGCTTATACAAGAATACTGTATTTACGTGTTTGACTCTTAGACATACACAGGAAGCAGCACTCGCCGAACAGTTGCTCACTTTATCAAATCAAGTTTATTCTCTTAATCTTGTTACAAAATATATGAGATGTATATTATCATTTATCATTGAGTTAGGCTGATTTGAGACTGTCTTGTATAAGAAAAACATTAGAAAATAGATAGTTCCTGGATAATTTGTTTTTTTTTATACAACCAAAAAGCAATAGATTACTTCAGAAGCCTTGTTTTTGAGAATTGGTGTAATATTGTTCAACCAGTCACCTATAACATGTGGGTCACCGCAGCGGATTACTTGGAAGGGCATTTAGGTTCTGAGAATCGAATGAAGACTTTAGCCACAGCGGTCATCGAACTGGGTGACACCAGTCTACCATGCTACCAATGAGCTATGCTTGCTACGGCTTATGGGCATTACAATGTGTTGCTAGTCACACACTTTGACATTAAAAAGCACTTCATTGTTTTAAAAAATCAGCAAAATATTATGATGCCCATATAATATCTATGTTGTTCTGTTGTAATAAATACATCTATAACAGGAGTTTGTATGCAAAATATTGAATTTAATTCTGACATTTTAATAATTTGTCCCATTTTCAAGGGGCCCATTCTGTCACTTTAAAAAGTGACAGATGGGACGAGAACATGTCTGGTTTTGTAAAAATAATGCTTTTAATTATAATAATAAGGCTTTAGTAAGGTTTTTTCATTTTTTTCCGTTTTCAAACAGGCAGTCTGATGGGCCTGACCAACATGGCCGCCACTGTACCAGGATTTGTTGGTCCACAGGTGCTAGCACTTTTTATAGAACATGATGTAAGTATCCACGTGTCTCCAGCAAACATGATGCGATTCTGGTTTAACCCTTTAACTTCTATCATTACATCACATCTCTTAGTTTCGCAGATAAGGTAACCTATTGTGCATTTTATGATTAAAGCATGACATTTTTACCACTTGTAGAACATATCCTAAGGGTCATTTTAAGATGTGGATTTGACCTCTGATGAACTTTGGAGGTCATTGACCTCGAAAGATCAAATTATTCACTGACAAAGCCAAAAAGTAGTGAAAATTGTATATTACAATGTATATGATTTGTTTCTGTGTCCGAAAAGTGTGTCAAATACTCGAAGAGACTGTTTGAATGATAAACATAACATAAAGGTCATGTCAAGGTCATACCAAGGTCATCTAAAGGTCAAACTGGCAGAAAATAGTTTCAATGTCCACTTTTTATCAATTTCCACGCTGTTGTTGTGCAGCCATTTATTACAAAGGACTGGTTTTGACATATCCTTCGTCCTATATGTATTTTCTACACACATTTTAGGATATTAAGAGCAGTATCAACCTTGGGAAGGAAGCTATCTCCTTGGTATTCCACTTATTATGCCCCTTCCTCAATATTTAGTTGAACGGGCCAAATTACAATTATGCAGCATTGTAGAGCATTAGATCAGGCTCCCATAGCAAAATATTGATAAATAATTGGGTTATGAAATTTGACATGGAATGGGGTTGTATTTTACCGGAGTACCATCCGAAAGCAATTTGAAGGTCATGTCAAGGTTATATCAAGGTCAAACTGGCAAAAACTGATCACATGTCTTCTTCAGAACTGTTCCAATTTATTTTTCAAACGTGTCTTCACTTAAAGGAGCCTGAGCTTCAGTCTGGTGGCATGTATACACTTTTCCTAGAATCACATCCATCTACATCAACCTAACTTTATGCAGGTGAGCCATATCTGATCATTTAAACACAGCTCTGCCTCAGTTTTATTATCGTGATTTCCATTAATGTAATTGGTTTCAGGAATGTGTGCTATGCATTTACTAGTATTCTTGTAGCAATCATGTCTCCTTCAATAAATTTGGTCAACAAAGCAGTGTCTTTTAATTCGGGACCACGTTATTATCTATGGGCCTACTGTAGATAGATGCACAGTGTGAGCCATAGGTATGGCGTTGATGCCATCACTTTTATCTAATCTCTCCAGTCTAATGTTCCAGGTAGCTGGAAGTTGTTAGAATTAAGACCACATACATTTAGAGAAAATGATGGTCATTTATACTGATTATAACTGCTCGGTTAGAACGTTGAATTGTATATATTCTTAGAGTGACCCAAATATCCTAATAGAAGTGGCGAGCTGGTTTTTATCACACGTCCGTAGGGGAAGGGGGGTTTTAGTCCCACCGGAATCTATCAAGCTTGATGCATCAGGTGGTACTTAATTTTTGTGGGTGCAAAAACTAAAAAACTAGTGATAATTTTTTTTATAATTTTAAATCACATTCTTAACAACATGGGGATGTGATTTTTTAAACATGCTATCAAAATGCAAAATATCTCCCAGAGTTCATCTTTAAAATTTGTTGTGGGCGCAAAAACTCAGAACCTTGATCAGAAATTATTCAAATCTTACAATCACATTGCCCACAATATGTACAGGCAATTAGTTCAAAATTTTACGTAATTTTTTGTGCTGCGCATTTACCAGTTAGGCTAGATATAGAGACGAAATGCCCTTATTTCTTATTTTTGACATGGTTGTCCAAAATAAGAAATCAGGAATTTCGTCTCTCTATCTAGCCTAACTGGTAAATGCGCAGCACAAAAATTTAAGAACTTTTGCAGCTCTAGTTTATGGACATGTTCACATCATATGGTCATATTAAGAAGCCAAAATAAAATCACCGATTTTTTTTATGATTTTAGCCTGGGTATGGGCCATTAACTTCATAATTTATTGTGGCCGAAAAAACGCAAACTTTGTAAAAAATTAATCAAATTTTACAATCGAATTATCCATGATATGGAGATGTACAGGTGATTTTTCAAACATACCGGATACTAGATTTAATTTCAAGGCTACATCAATTTGTCAGAAAGCTAGCCAAAATATCGATGTCATGACCGCCAAATTTTCTCGTTAAATTAAAGCGAGCCAATCAGGCTTGTGTCCTTTAAGATTGTGTTGCTTTAAGACCCTAGCTGTCACCATTATATAAATAAAACCAATTAGTCCAATGTTTGGTATTCTTTTCATAATTCAATACTAGACCGCTATAACGGGATAGTAGATTGCTATTTAACGAGATACTAGACAGTTATGATGGAATAGTAGACCGATATAACAAAATACTCGACTGTTATAACGGAATAGTAGACCGTTATAACGGATTAGTACGCCGTTATAACGGATTTGCATGCCGTTATAGCGTGATGTTAGTCCGCCATAACGAATATTAGACCGTTATAACGGGATAGTAGACCGTTATAACAAAATACTAGACTGTTATAACGGAATAGTAGACCGTTATAACGGAATAGTAGACCGCAGTAGACCGTTATAACGAGATACTAGACCGTCATAACGAGATACTAGACCGTTATAACGGGATATTAGAAAGTTATAAGGCATTAGTAGACCGTTATAACGAAATAGTAGACCGTTATAACGAGATACTAAACCGTTATAACGGAATAGTAGCCCGTTATAACAGAACAGTGGACCGTTATAGCGAAATGCTAGACCGTTATAACGGAATAGTAGACCGCTATAACGAAATGGGAGACCATTATAACGGATTAGTAGACAGTTGTAAGGGATTAGTAGACCGTTATAACGAAATAGTAGACCGTTATAACAGATACTAAACCGTTATAACGGAATAGTAGACCGTTAAAACGGGATTGTAGACCGTTATAGCGAAATGCTAGACCGTTATCACGGAATAGTAGACCGTTATAACGGAATGGTAGACCATTATAACGGATTAGTAGACCGTCAAAACGAAATACTAGACCCGTTTTAACGGGATAGTAGACCGTTATATCGAAATGCTAGAATGCTATAACGAAATAGTAGGCAGTTATAGCGAAATGCTAGACTGTTATAACGGAATAGTAGGCAGTTATAATGAAATATTAGACCGTTATAACGGAATAGTAGGCCGTTATAGCGGATCAGTATACAGTTATAACGTGATACTAGACCGTCATCACAAAATACGAGCCCGTTATAACGAGATGGTAGACCGTTATAAGGGATTAGTAGACCGTTATAACTAATTAAATACTCCACCGGTTTAACGAAATATTAGATGTTATAATGGAATATAATACCGTTAAAACGGATTAGTAGACCGTTAAAACGGATTAGTAGACGTTATTAGGAATTGGAACAAAATCTTATTGTAATAAAAACACTTTGTTTTGGCTGATATAGTTTTTGCTCTTTGAATTATCCACGCCTGTATTGATATCTGGGCGGATGTAATATTATGCTTTTTCCAATTCTCTTTATTGAAAATTCCTCTCTAAGAATATTACACGCCGTCATAATTACATAATGGCACCATCCATTCATTAGGCATATAAGACAATGATCAGTGATAATCTACTTGCTCACTTGTATCCTACATAAATGGAGGCACATTCAATTACAAGGGGGGATTTTTGAAATTTATATTTCCAAATTAAATTTTCGTGAAATAAATAATTGTCTGATGTTGTAAATCAATATTTAAATTTGAAATAATTTTTTAAGCAACATCATTTAATAGTCCTAAAAAAATTCGGGCCTCTTTTATCTGGCATCATATAAATATATCTCTCCACACACAAACTGAAATAAATATGTTGCTCGGGTGTAAAAAAAAGTAATTGCAGATAGAAAGTGAAATAAATAATTTGTCCGATTCAAACCTGCCCCCCCCCCCCCCGCCCCCTAGTAATTGAATGGTGCGAAATAGATACATAATGGTTTAAATGTGTGGTAAAACCCTAGTCACGATGCCACGAAAACATACTAGTATTGGATTATAACAATGTGAATAAAATCATATTGCTGTATATTTTAAAAAATACTGATTAACGTTGCCTTTCACTCTTGTATTATATAAACCAATCGATGTACATGGCGGCTACAGTTGACATACAAAGAGGGCGCCCTGCGGCTTCCTGAAATTGGGCTTCCAAGGTCAAGTTCAGATAATTTCAAGAGTGTGTATTTTAATATAATATATTGGGACATATATTGGGAATTTCAAGAGGTCAACGGGGTTGTAAGTAAGTAAAAGTATATATTTTTAGGATTTTTGCCAGTTTGACCTTCAAGTGACCTTGATATGACATGTACGTTGTTTTCAGATGGCACCTCAGTAAAACACAATTCCAAACCATGTGATCCTTCATAACCCAATTATGTATTGATATTTTGCCATGGGAGCCCAAACAGATGTTAATTGCATCACCAACCGAGTTGAATTTGATAAAAAGTGGGTATTTTGACCTTGAAATGAACTTCATGTAACTTTGCTATGACCTTGTTGTTATTCTTATCATTAATAGTAGTCTCTTTGAGCATTTGACATATTTCTGGAATACAAAAATAGTTTTTAAATATGTTAATACACAATTTTCACCACATTTGGCATCGCGAATGAGTATATGACCTTTCTATGTCGAAGACCCCTAGAGGTCACCAGGGGTCATATATAGCTTAACTCCACAATTTAAAATAAAGAACAGGATATGTGCTAATAATGGTAGAAGTTTCATGCTTTAGTCATAAAATGCACAATTGTCTCATTATGGGGGCTTAACCATTACACTATGACCCAATTATTTTTGCCAAACTTTCCGATTTTATTTTTACATATTTTTGACACTTTGACCGTGAAATCACCTTGATATGACCTTAACGTTGTTTTTCGACGTTACCCCAGTGAAACATAATGCCAAACCATGTCAGACTTCATAGCCCAATTATGCATCAATAGTTTGACACGGGAGCCCAAACTGATGTTTAACAGCTGCTGCACTCTGTAATTTTGCTCGTACAATTAAACATTTAGGAAGGGGTGTAGTAAGGGGAATACTTAGCGTGCATTTCCCCTCCCAAGTTAGATACTGCCCTAAATCTCATAAAATAGATGACTGCACCACTAGTATTGTTTAAATTGATTAAAAGTGATTATTTTCACTGCTTGTTGCAATTTTCAAATTAACCCTAAAGTAACCTTGACATGACCTTGGTGTTATGGTTATGATTAATGACAGTCTCTTAGAGAATTTGACACACTTCTGGAATACAAAAACATTTTATAGATATTGTAATACACAATTTTCACCACTTTTTGTCTTCGCAATTGGATATTTTGACCTTTCGAGGTCAATGACCTCTAGAGGTCACCAGGGGTCAAATCTAACTTACCTCCACATCTTAAAAAAAACTACAGGATATGTACTAATAATGGTAGAAGTTTCATGCTTTAATCATAAAATGCACAATGGTTTCATTATGGGAGCTTAACGACTACACTATGCCCCAAATGGCATATTTCAAATAAAATGAATATCCATCATAGTCGACCTGGGGTACTGGGATGATTGCTAGTAGTAGTACTTTTTGCCCCCATCAGGGGAGGGTCATTTGGGATGTGTTCCGTAAGTTGCATGCTGTTTGACATGGTACGTAAGCACTAGTCTACAGCAATCATCCAAGGGAAGCTGCAGCCTCCTCGTATCTGGGCATAATCTTCGGGCGGATTGCCAGTGGCATACCGTGGTTCCTCCGCTCAACTAAAGTGAAAATGCAGCCTTCGCATCAGTGCTGGTGCTGGTGTAAGCCGTGTTAGCCTTAAATAACTGGCAATAGCGTGTTGATGACATTAGGTCTCTCACGGGGAATGAATGGATTTACCCTTCCTATTGTTAATTTCAGTGGAGGTTTGCAATCTCTTACAGACTGTCTAGTTCTTATCTTACTCTTAGACTGAGCCTCTTAGACCTAGTTGTCTTGCGTCTTGATTTTTTACCTAGCCTAGGACTACATTAATAACCCTACACAAAATTGCTTAAATCTTATTCGGAGCGGGAGCTCCTGGACTTATGTAATCTTGTTACTACTATTTCATAGTTGACCTTGTGTCTTTTATATAATCAGGACATTTTTATTCATTTTGATGTGCGTGTTATACATGTAACAACATCTCAAGATCTGTGAAAATGATTTTTAACCTTTCGTCTTACAGTGACTAGGTGAAATATATTATATACAGCAAAAATTATTTAATAATTTAATAAAAACATGATTGGGTAGGCACAGTGGACAAATTGTTATTATTACGGAGGTTGTGGCGATGACACTTTCCCCTACATGGTGGTAACCAGTTGTTAAAATCAGTGTTTTTGGCAAGCCCATTGGCAAAGTTCAAACATAGTTTTGTGCGTCGCTCAGACAGGGTTGGTAGTCCTGAGATGTGTCTGGCTTCGCTGTAACTGGAGTCAGGTAATAACACTCTGAGGACCTGCCTCTGTACCCGCTCCAGTATGGTTGGCCATCACCCTCATAAGTAAATAAACCTTCCGAGGATAATTAAAAACCTTCCGCGGAGAATTAAAAACCTTCAGCAAACAATTAAAAACCTTCCGGGGATAATTAAAAACCTTCCGCAGACAATTAAAAACCCTCCGCGGAGAATTATAACCTCCCGCGGATAATTAAAAACCTTCTGCGGACAATTAAAAACCTTCCGCAAATAATTAAAAACCTTCCGCGGACAATTAAAAATGAACTTTCCGCGGAAGGTTTTTTATTATCTGCGGAAGGTTTTTAATTATCTGCGGAAGGTTTTAATTATCCGCAGAAGGTTTTTAATTATCCGCGGAAGGTTTTTAATTGTCCGCGGAAGGTTTTTAATTATCTGCAGAAGGTTTTTAATTCTCCGCGGAAGATTATAATTCTCCGCGGAAGGTTTTTAATTATCCGTGGAAGGTTTTTAATTGGCCAACCATACTCCAGGACATCAGACTGCTGGATGGTGAGTCCTGGGGGCCAGACCGGGGCAGCATACTCCAGCAAAGGCCGCACAAAAGTACATTAGCACCTCACCAAATCGACTAGCTGAACAACAGAGCGCTTACAGATCGTGATAAAATACTTGCGTGTGTTCGCTTTGGCCACCATACTGTCTATCTTTTGGTCCCACTTTAAATTATAAATACTGTATCGCTACACCAAATAGTTTCATGACTGTCACATGGGGTATGATCTTCGTGCTCCTCGCAGTGATGTTGGTGAAGTGTGTTGATACGAGCAGTGACATGCATTGTGCTGCATTTGTCGCCATTAATGAGCAGGTCGTTGTTGGCAGTGTCACATATTTCACTCATTGCCTGTTGTAGAGCCGGATTGTTATTGGCTGTAGGCTTACGACGGGACGCAACTGTTATGTCGTCCACAAATTTCCAGCGATCAAGTTGAAGTTCAGCTACGTTGTTAACCATGGCCAAGAATACAACTGGGCCAACCTTAGTACCCTGAGGTACTCCACACGTGACGTCATACCAGTCTGACGTGGCCCCGTTGACTCTGACACTTTGTTTCTGGCTAGACAAGAAGCTGTCGATCCATGGTAGTATCTCTTTCCGGACATTCATATCCAATAGTTTATTGCAGGGACACAGTAATGTCAACTCGATCAAATGCTTTGCTGTAGTCAATGGCGAGAAAGTGTGCACTCTGACCATCCTGTAGAACGCCTGGTGAGCCTACTGTACCAACTGTACAAGGTAATGGTTGGTGGACCTGCCTTCGGTTTCCAAACTGACTGTGGTCAAGTCTCGACTCCATGTCAGCCATCATTCACCTGGTGATGAAGCTTTCTGCAACCTTGGATAGTGTCAGTGTGAGGGATACAGGACGTAGTTTATGCATGGATGGTGTTGGGGTAACTTCAGGTACAGGAAACACTGTGGCCTGTTTCCGTTCCACAGGGACCACTCCCTCACGCAGCGAAGCATTCATGATGTCATAGGTTGTCTGGGCCTGGCGCCTTATGGGCCTTCACTCTCGCCAATTCTTTCCACGCCTGGGATCTTGTAATGGTTGGTGGAGGTGTAGTACTGGGTAGGTATGCAAGTAGTTGGGCGGTGTTTAGAGAGGGCAATGTGGAACAAATGGCACCAAAGTGGTTATTTATCGTACTTGCCAATTCATATGCTGTGTTTTCCTCGTGCCCAGGTATGGATATACTTTTTGTCCATGCCTGCTATCTGGTTGATGGTTGTGAACGTCCCGCGCTGAAAGAATTAAAATATTTCTAATGGTGGTCGTAGACCCATACCACAGGTATTTAAATGAAGCGGAAAGAGCTAACTAAGATATTTATGATTATTTCAAATTGTTATCGAAAATGTAGCTAATAAGCAGAGGTTGTCAAATGTGTTGAAACACAATGTGCTACATGTGTGTTTATCGTTCAATTACTGTAAGGGCAATTGGAAGAGATATTTTGAACTGATAATTGCCGAGACAATAATTCTCATCTGCCACAATTTTTTATGTAAGAAACCTAGTTTATATGCAAATCTGTGCCTTTATTTTTGCAGAAATCAAGATCTCAGTGGGTAAAAGTATTTTACATATCTTCTGCTATTTATGTTGTGGGAGCTATATGTTTCTTACTTTTGGCCTCAGGAGTTGAACAACCATGGGCTAAGAAAAAGCAAAGACAACTTTTACAAGCTGCTGATGATAGTGAGGAGTTAGATGATAATAAAGTTCTAACTTTTTCCCGCTGATTAGAATCACTTTTTTTATCGTTAGGTATATTTATTTTTCACAAAAGTGAAGTATGTCATTGTTAGATTTGATACAATTTTATAGAGTTATTTGATTTTTTGAAAAATGTTTACGGGAGGCCTAATTTGTTTTATTAAATATATCCTATTTTCTGGAGTAATAGTCTTTAAAAACCAATGCAATGTGGATGTTGATATCTCAGGAGAATGTAATAATCTTTATTTTTGTTTCACCAATGAATCTTTGTTCTGCTGAGACTGTATCTTCAGTTGGAAATAACAGCATTTCCCTATATAGTAAAAACTTTTAGATGTCATGCGGATGGAGATATCATCAAAATAATTGTTTGTTGTAATTTAGACATCTCTGAATTTAATTATTTGACAGAATAACAAAACGTTCGTTCCCACAGTGAAAAGTATTAAAATATAAAAAATAGTTGAGCAGGAAATTAGAGCAGGGTGGCCACGCACCTGGAAATCAGGGAATGAATGAATGCGGTTTTAAGCCACCTTTGTGCACATATAGGCTAAACTTTCTGGAAGTCAGAGAAAAGTTGTTTTTTAACAAGTTTAGGCAAGTTGTGCAATTGTTTTTTTAAAATTCACGACAAATTTAAAATCATCTAAATGTTTCTTTTTCCTGAACATTTCGTTAAGAAAATATTTAATTGAAACAATTACCGGTATATCTTCCAATTTGTTTTCATTGGTCATATAATTTTCATACGGGCTAGGGGAAAGTCGGGGGATTTTATATTCATGTAAAAGTGGCCACCCTGATAAGACGATGACAACATGCTGATATAGTGCTAGGTGGCCAGCATTAAATACACATTTGCTCATTGTATCATGTGTGTAGTGTAATCACGCTCAGAGATGGTACTCTAGCGATTAGGCCACAATTGCACCCAATTGTATAAATCATTACCTTGCCATACCTGTGAATCTGGAAATCCTAACAAAACTTCCAGCTTCTAGTATATGGAGAATATTAACCAGTTAATAAGTCTACCAGATCTAGTACTGAAAACCTTTGTTTTGTCTTCTATGTTAGTGAATATTCTACCTATGTTCATAATCATATTTACATAGCTTAATTATGGAGATAGTAGAGTAAGAGTTGCAGCTTCCCAATTCAAAGGATGCGGTTGCTATGCCGCCCATTCACCTCCCTCATATGCACAACGGATTTAGTTGTCCTGGTGATGGGAGTTTTATGATCCCGGTCATGATGAATAATAGGTGTAGGGAGACGCTTTCGCCAAGTTGGTATGTGGATTCAGCGTTGGCTGGGTGCCTCAATCCAGATTTGTGTGTGATTTACATATGCAAAACAGGGTTGTTGACATGCGCAATCGTCACCAAATGAAAGAAAATGACCGCAACTTCAATTCAGTTTTTCAAGTGACGAAGTCAGCACAAATGTGATTATAACTTAATTAGAGGAAACGGTTGAGCTTAACTGAAATTATAGAGAGATAGATTGATTTTTAAACTTGCAGATGACGTTTACAGCTAAGCTCAACCGTCTCCTGGTTTTTCCCCAGAGCACATTTTACAAAGTCTCGTGAGATTCACAAGCGGAATTTCTGCTGCCCCCTTCTCCCCCCTCCTCCCCCCTCTCACTGTGATCCGAGATGTTCATGGCCCAGGCACAGACGCGCCCTGCGAAAAGATTTGGGACCAGTTGCAACTCCTCCTCTACTATCTCCATGCTCAAGTAACTACCTATCAACCCTGGCTGATCACGACCATTGTCGTTCTCATTCTGTTTTACTAGTTCACCAAATCACTATTATTGGGAATAAAATATGTGTCTAAACATAAAGATATGCAAATATTTGTTCTCGTATTAAACAAATATGAGTAGTTTTCGGGCACTTGAAGTTGTGTGTCGCGGTAGCGACGCACAACTTTAAGGTGGGTGAAAATTTAAATAAATTACTATAGCAGGATAAGGGTTAACCCTTCATTAGACAAGATATCACCACTTTATGTCTCGCTACCGCGACCCATAACTTGGATAATCACTCATATTTGCTTATTATCAGACTAAAAAATGTCAAATGCTGATGTTGAAACACGTATTTTAATCCCCAAAACAATGATTTGATATTTTTATATAATACATTATATATCAACCCTTGTTCTGCTAGGCCCGTATAGTTTATGTAATTTTCAAACTAAAAATACGTTTCACTAGCATGCAGGAAATGTCACCGAAATTGATAAAATATTTCATTGCAGAAGCCGAGTCAATCCAATAATTCAATTTGGAGGATATAATTTTCGTAAATTGATATATCTTTCGTCGTTGTAAGCTTGAAATTATGTTAGAAATTTGTTTTAAATCAATGAAACAAGAGTTATCAACAAGTCGAGTGTTGATTTAAGTAAAAACTTTATTACTACAATAATGATATGGGTCGTGATCGGTAATAGCGGTAATCTAAATAGATTGAATGTTAAAAATGGAATCAATGTTGTAACTGATCATAATATATAGGCATCTTCGGTGTCAGGGTCGTGTGCAATAATGTTTATTTTTTTTAAATAAGAAAAGTGAATATATTTTCATATTAAAGGGACTGGCCCACGCTAAAATCATCAAAAAATCGGTGATTTTATTTTGGCTTCTTAATATGACCATATGATGTAAACATGTCCATAGACTAGAACTGCAAAAGTTTTTAAATTTTTCTGCTGCGCATTCACCAGATAGACTAGATATAGAGACGAAATTCCCGTATTTTTAATTTTTGACATGGTTGTCAATAATTAGAAATCAAGAATTTCGTCTCTATATCTAGCCTAACTGGTGAATGCGCAGCACAAAAAAATAAAATTAAAATTGCAGTTCTAGTCTATGGACATGTTTAAATCATATGGTCATATTAAGAAGCCAAAATAAAATCACCGATTTTTGATGATTTTAGCGTGGGCCATTCCCTTTAAAGGTTAACATGACAATTATATATTTATCATTGTGTAGACTTTATATTCCATAATTTCTCAGCCATTCCGATACATAATAATCTCGAATACCATTAAATCATATTTTTGACGGGATGCTGTAATGTGTGCTTCATTGTAATCTGATGTGTACAACTGTAAAAATAAGTTATTTTTGTACTCAAATAGCGACAATTTGGTATAAGAATACTCATTTCAGATGAAGGGGTCGTAAATGCCTCTTGACTGAAAATGCACAACTAATATTGTCACTGTACATTTTTGAGTTTTAGCATTTAAGTGCCTAACAATTTTCATGACAGCTGACTATTTTCCTCTCATCGCATAATAAAACATATTTAATTAAATTTAATTTGTTGTATTTTTTACATCACCTATTCTCCTGATATCATGTGACAGTTTATTATTGCCACGCCTATACTAACGTTACAGTATTTTAGTTTGGGGTTGCAAACTTAATAACTTAACTAAACTACAGAAAAACCAATCAATAATAATGTTTACCCTTATTCAAAAGTAATAGTACATTTTGCTACGTAGCATATTAAAATTATGTGTCATGCTCATGTTGATTTGATTGGTGATTTCTCAGATCTATACATCCCAACTGAACAAATACAAACTGTTTCCACTTTTTTTTTGCCCATTAATGAGAAATCCAAGATGGCCGCCACTGATTAGTAAAAAATTATGTTTCCACTATATTATCACTAATAATGAACATTAAGACACAAAATCAATGTCATTTGTTGTGTCTAATCTATGAGAATTGCCAGAATATCATTTTTCTATGAAAGAAATATAGGCAATACTAAATTATTGACTAAATTGTATTTAAATACCTATAAACTCGTGCGTTCATTATACAGGTTACACTCCATAGGAATAAGGATCCCGATAGGAGTGTCTCCCAACAAATAGGGGCGAACTATATATTTTGACCGCTTATATGGGGATACCCCCAAACCTGTCTAATCTGAGGGATAGAGTTACGCAAACGTCTGTCTTTACTCAGCAGTTAAGTCTATATTTTTTCCGCTTGTTTCTACATAATTTGTGTGTGCTGAGATCGAATCTGTCGGATAACATTCTATATTTGGTGTCCTTCATCTTTAAATAAGCAAAGAAAAAATGGCTGCCAAAACCTCATCTTTTTGATATTTTTGTTAAATATTATTGCACGATTTCTGGTTTCTGCATGATTAGTAGTTGATAAATTTCAAAATGATCTATATTTGGCCTTTAAATTCAAAGTAGTTATCGCCAGCACAAAAATAAAAACGCTTTTTTTGCATGTGAGCCATAAACAACATTTGTTTGATGGGAATCTAAAAAATAGACTACGTGATACGGCAGATTAGTTTACAAGTCATTCGAAACTATTTAAGCACAGTATATGCTAACATCCATTGATGTGCTTAGTATTTAGAATGTCGTCATTATTTTAATAGTAAATATCTAAAATGACGTCCATCTTGGATTTACGATAGAATATAGGTCAGACCATAAACAAAAAAGATCAGAAATGTTTTGTTTCGGCCTCCAAGTCATACAATATTAATAAATTGAGCAATTCCGAGCCACAAGTAAACACAAGAGGTTTAATTTACATTATGATAGCCATTTTGTTTCTTGTTCATGAAGATAAATTTCGCGGCCATTTTGGATTTTTTCTTTCAAATGTATTCGTCAGTAACGTTTATTCCTAATATCCTAAATCATTACAAATATGTCATATTATCATATTATGTTTAGCAGTATAGTTATAGTAACAGTAAAAACATAAAAAGGCGGATGTCTTGGATTTATTAGTCTAATAAATTTAGGCCCCTAATTTCTTTCCAAATAAATAAGAAAGAAAATTATCAATTGCAGATACAATAAATTGCGCTTTTATGTGCGACAAACTAATAGAAAATATGGGGTTTTCTTAGCATTTTGGTGGCCATTTTGTGTTTTGCTAATTTGAAGGTGAAGGTGACCAAATAAAGAACGTTATCCGACAGATTCGAATTCAGCACACAAGAATTATGTAAAAACAAGAGGATTAAAAAGTATACACTAAAATCCCGAGCAAAATTGCTTGTTTCAGATTTCAGCCCAGGCTAAACAGACCTATTTTCATGAGATGCAGCAATATTCTTATATTGAAAATATGTATTACATTAATGAATATAAATAACACACATTTTTAGGCACACACATATCTGGGTTTAGAAAACATAGGCCAGATATTGATATGTCCAACAACTACGATTTACTATGTCGTTTCCTTTGACCATGTTGACTAGTTTGTTTTGTTCATTTTTAGCCCACCTTTTAATTTTAATTAAAAAAGGTGGGCTATTGCAATTGAAGTTTGGCGTCGTCGGCGTTAACATTTACTTGTGGGCGCGATAACTTGAAAAGTTTTTCATGTATCCTTCCCACATTTGTTATGCATGTTACTAATGACCAGTTCTCGGACAAGTTCAATAATGGCCGAAAAAAAAATCAAAATGGCTGACTTATTGCGATTTTTCACCTTTTACGTCAATAATTTGACCTTGTGGGCGCGATAACTTGAAAAGTTTTTCACGTATCCTCTTCAAATTTGTTATGCATGTTACTAATAAGTAGTTCTTGGACAAGTTCAATAATGGCTGAAAAAAATTTCAAAATGGCCGAATTTTCGCATTTTACGTCAATAATTTGACCTTGTGGGCGCGATAACTTGAAAAGTTTTCCACGTATCCTCTTCAAATTTGTTATGCATGTTACTAATAAGTAGTTCTTGTACATGTTCAATAATGGCTGAAAAAATTGATAAAATGGCCGATTTATTGCGATTTTACGTCAATAATTTGACCTTGTGGGCGCAATAACTTGAAAAGTTTTTCACGTATTTTCTTCAAATTTGTTATGCATGTTACTAATATGTAGTTCTTGGACAAGTTCGATAATGGCTGGAAAAAAAATCAAAATGGCCGACTTATTGCGATTTTTCGCCTTTTACGTCAATAATTTGACATTGTGGGCGCGATAACTTGAAAAGTTTTTCACGTATCCTCTTCAAATTTGTTATGCATGTTACTAATAAGTAGCTCTTGGACAAGTTCAATAATGGCTGAAAAAAATTTCAAAATGGCCGATTTATTGCAAATTTTCGCATTTCACGTCAATAATTTGACCTTGTGGGCGCGATAACTTGAAAAGTTTTTCACGTATCTTCTTCAAATTTGTTATGCATGTTACTAATAAGTAGTTCTTGGACAAGTTTAATAATGGCTGAAAAAAATTTCAAAATGGCCGATTTATTGCGATTTCTCGCATTTTACGTCAATAATTTGACCTTGTAGGCGCGATAACTTAAAAAGTTTTTCACGTATCCTCTTCAAATTTGTTATGCATGTTACTAATAAGTAGTTCTTGGACAAGTTCAATAATGGCTGAAAAAAATTATAAAATGGCTGATTTATTGCGATTTTACGTCAATAATTTTACCTTGTGGGCGCGATAACTTGAAAAGTTTTTCACATATTCTCTTCAAATTTGTTATGCAATAATGACCGGAAAAAAATTTAAAATGGCCGAATTATTGCGATTTCTCGCATTTTACGTCAATAATTTGACCTTGTGGGCGCGATAACTTGAAAAGTTTTTCATGTATCATCTTCAAATCTGTTATGCATGTTACTAATAACCAGTTCTCGGAAAAGTTCAATAATGACTGGAAAAATATTCAAAATGGCCGATTTATTGTCATTTTTCGCATTTCACGTCAATAATTTGATCTTGTGGCCGCAATAATAACTTCAAGTTCAATAATGGCGGCGGGCTATTGTCGAGTGTTTTCTTGTTATTATTTTATAATTATTACAAGTGTATGTGGAGAGACGACTATTTATTCTACTGCAAAACGTGATGTATAATTAAAACGAGAATTTAAGTATGTGTTATATGGTACATCGCATCGTCAGAAAATTAATGACAGACGCTTACGTAACCCTACCCCTAATTCTAGACATATTTGGGTGTACCCCCATAAAAGCGGTCAAAATATAAAGTTCGTCTTGATTTTCTACTGGTAACACCTCATGTCATGTTTTGGTGTGTGAGTAGTTAGAGAGGGGGGGGGGCACAGTGACCAATTCTACATCTCTCCACCCTATGTGCCCCTTAAAATCACCCAGTAGCATGAAGATAAATTACAGTAGCTCTACATATAATAATTATGCATATTGTATTGTCTGGCTACATATATAGGACTTATGCATGAACTCACTTTTAAAAAAACATAGCTTATGTCTGTGTTTTATTTCTGGCTAAATGCATGCCGATTATTGACAATTTTGTCATCGGTGGTGGCCATTTTGAATTTTTATGTAACCACTAGAGGAAAAAAAAATAAAATCAGTGTTTTGTTGATCTATGAGTTGTATATTAGGGAAAAAATATAATTAAAAAACAACATGAACATGAAACAAAATTACACACTGACATATATACAGAGTTTTCATAAAATGAAAGCTCCATTTATCAAACACAAAATGGACTTTTAATCTCGGGCGAATTCCAAGATATGCAATTAGTGTTTGGTTCAGTTTTTGTTTGGCTCTTAGCGACCTCTTTTCAGGAACTCCAATCTGACTGAGCTGTCCCAGCCATTTAATCCGATAGAAATATAAATTTATATACCGGATTCTATGTCTATCAAGAAAATTTTGTATTTCAAATACGTTTCAATAGTTCTTTTATATATTAGATATAGTTTCGCATTGTTTTTGAACATATTCAACCCCGTATCAGAGTCTTTTATTTTGATTATAATTTCTTGACTACAGCCCATGCGGCATGAGGTAGAGTCAACTCAAATTGTTATATTATCGCTCACGTTGAAATTGAAAATGCAACTTCTGTGCAACAGAAGTATATTTATGATGCAACAAAAATTGTATTGTTTCTGGGTAGTTTTGTATAATATGATTTATAGTGTGATTTAATTATAACTGACAGTCATTCCTGTCTGATTTGCTACGTGTCCAGTCGCCAGGGGGGCGCCGGGACACGGACAATAAGCCACGTGAGATCCATGCTGGGTTCTGATCGTCCATTTTGTCGGGACCCAGCAGGATGAAAGGACGTGTCCATCATTGCTTAAACTCTGAAGAATTTTTTTATATTTCAACTCGTCCCACCACCATCCCCTTGTCTCCGCCATTAATAAAGTATTTTTATATTATAAATTTGTATTCATGGTAACAGGGCGGTTTTATCCACCCCCCTTTTTCCTGCATAATATTTTTAATAAACAGTCATATTTAAAAGTTGTACAATGTAGGAGTTACACAAGTGTGATAGCTCATCACTCATATTCTGTGCATCATGCGCATGCTTATTTTATATATTTGTATGTTTTCACTCTCACACATAATTGTTTTTTAACATACAGCTCATGATGCTTTCATATTTTTATGTTTATATGTCATTGTCAATAAATGACCTTTTCTGTCACACTTCTGTTATATTCACATTTCGGTAAAAACGAGCTGCAGACGAGTTAGATTTTTTGTATATAAGTAAAATTTTGTTGGTAATCATAAAGCCTCTTTGTTTGGACTATTTACTATTTTTAATAGTATTATCGGTACGCGCTGTTAATTTACTCTGACTAGTCTGAGCAAGGAGGTCTGAGTCAAGACTCAAGTCAAGGCTCTGCCTTTGGACGTCTGGTCTACTCTTGTCTAGCCTCTACTGGCTCTAGTCTAGGTAGACCAGGCTAGTAGACCTTGGTCTAATAATTCTAATTATTATTATTTTTTAAATCTAGACAATGCATATTTGTACCTGTCTAATATATTCGAATCGCTTTTTGTTTCTTTTCGTGATTATGAAATGAAAAATTTGGCGCTTCATGAAAAAAAATAAATAATAGGGTCTATATACAAATGTAATCTAGACCATTTCATTTGTACATTACTAGCATTAGATTGGTTGAATCGTCACCCCAGTCAGTGACAGTGACACATTTTTTGTATTGACATCAATTAATGTAAAATTTATCTGGATTTATTTTGGTTTGGACGATTCTTTCATGATTTTAATATATTGTAGGCTGAAAAATATATAATGTTAGGAATTTAAAAGGTGGTGCTAACTTTAAGTTCAATGCACATTGATCATATAATTTTGATAGTAATTTAAATCAATGATAGGACAATTAAACTTCTGCAAGAACATCATCTTGCATGAGTCAACGCTAACAAAAATAGAACAGTATGACAGAAAAAAATAATAATAGTAAAAAATAATAATAATAAAAATAATAATAATAATAAAAATATATATATAATTAAAAAAAAAAGCCAATAAATACAAGGTCAGTTACAACAGGACTTGGGCCAGTTGTTACAGGTAATTATTGCATGCCCCTTAAACGCCAACTACGTGATGCTCTATGTCTAGCTCGATTAATCTAGCATAAGGACTTGCGCTAGTTGCTGAAATCAGTGATAGTAATGATGGGCAGGATGCATCCGGATTTGCGCCAGATGCAATAAACTTCGTGAAGAACCAAACATATGATTGATTATTCATTTGTTAGTTCGGCAGGACTTGCGCCAGCCGTTCTAACTTTTGCAAACATGATAGGGAGTGATTTGGGCCAGTTGGTTTTTGATACAATATCCACAAGCTCCTTCTTACAGATGGAATTAGTTTAATCTAGCATCAGGACTTGTGCGAGCTGCTGAAATCAGTGCTAGTAATGATGGGCAGGATGCATCCGGACTTGCGCCAGATGCAATAAACTTCGTGAAGAACCAAACATTTGATTATTCATTTGTTAGTTCGGCAGGACTTGCGCCAGCTGTTCTGACTTTAGAAAACATGATGGGGAGTGATTTGCCAACCCGATTTGGGCCAGTTGGTGTTTGATACAATATCCACAAGCTCATTCTTACAGGTGGAATTAGTTTGAATGATTTATGTCCTTTTTCTTCTCCCGTAAAAGACAAGAAACAGTTTGCTTTTTCGTCAATAACTGCGTGAGTATGAAATTATTATTATTATTTTTTTATTTTTTTTAGAATTCTTTAGATCTTGCTCTTGAATATGTAAACAACATTTTTAGTGAATACAGCAATACTCAAGATGTGGTCCATTTCCTCATGTTCCTAATTTGCTTTAAATCCTTTTAAATCTATGTTTTGTGGTCTTTTTATGTTTTCAAAGTGTGTCTGCAATACCTAAAGTCAGCTCAAAATGAGGTCTGTATACTTCTGTGGTCAGATTTCACACTTACAGAAAATAAAATTCCACTGACATTTTAATCCAGCCAGTCAAAATACTACTCAGACTTGCTTCATGAATTATAAATACAACAGATGTTATGATAATGTGTCCCTTATTATCTATAGCTGGAAATTTTAATTATTTGTTATTACATGTAAATTTTTAAGTTTCACTTTTGTAGACATCCTAATTTCAATTTAAAAACACAATTTCAGACTATATAGCTCTTGACAATTTAGAATTAGTGTTGTTTCTGATGCCGCAAGTAATGGTGGATTAGACAGATGAGAGGTTGGAATTCAAATGTGCTCTTACGATGCATTCGTAATTTTGTGTTGTGGGGGTCAGACACTTTGTGTCTGTGTGCCGTTTTCATACACTCCTCAACAATAGATAATCTTGTTAAATAATGGTATTGATAGATTTTGTCAATATTATGTATTTTGTATGTAATGATACAAGAGTCAAAGTTCACTTTAATATATTAATTTGAACAATTAGTAGATTGTTATTTATAGGTTTTGTTTTGTGTGAACAATTACTAGATTGGTATTGGTAGTTTTTGTTAATAATATTTTATGTAATTTGTTTGTAATGATACAAAAGTCAAAGTTCACATTTAAATAGTAGATTAGATCAATTACAGACATGTATAAATATTCATAGTAGATTACATCAATTACAGACATGTATAAATATTCATAGTAGATTTGATCAATTAGAGACAGTAGATTCGATCAACTAGAGACATGTATAAATATTCACTGGTTAATCCTGTTAACCGACTGTCAAGTAAATTTATACCTATTTTGGTATTAGGGCTTCACTCTGTTACAACCACGTTTACATTAACAACATTTGAAGTGAAGCCCTTTTTATTTGTAGTTGTTCATTTTGATGTTTATTTTTAATAAACAATTTTTCCCCATTTTATGTGTCTGTTTTTTGTATGATAAATACAGAGTTTTCATAAAATGAAAGCTCCATTTATCACACACAAAATGGACTTTTAATCTCAGGCGAATTCCAAGATTTGCAATTAGTGTTTGGTTCGGTTTTTGTTTGGCTTTTAGTGACTTCTTTTCAGGAACTTTAATCTGACTGAGCTGTCCCAGCCATTTAATCCGATAGAAATATAAATTTATATACCGGATTCTATGTCTATCAAGAAAATTTTGTATTTCAAATACGTTTCAATAGTTCTTTTATATATTAGATATAGTTTCGCATTGTTTTTGAACATATTCAACCCCGTATCAGAGTCTTTTATTTTGATTATAATTTCTTGACTACAGCCCATGCGGCATGAGGTAGAGTCAACTCAAATTGTTATATTATCGCTCACGTTGAAATTGAAAATGCAACTTCTGTGCAACAGAAGTATATTTATGATGCAACAAAAATTGTATTGTTTCTGGGTAGTTTTGTATAATATGATTTATAGTGTGATTTAATTATAACTGACAGTCATTCCTGTCTGATTTGCTACGTGTCCAGTCGCCAGGGGGGCGCCGGGACACGGACAATAAGCCACGTGAGATCCATGCTGGGTTCTGATCGTCCATTTTGTCGGGACCCAGCAGGATGAAAGGACGTGTCCATCATTGCTTAAACTCTGAAGAATTTTTTTATATTTCAACTCGTCCCACCACCATCCCCTTGTCTCCGCCATTAATAAAGTATTTTTATATTATAAATTTGTATTCATGGTAACAGGGCGGTTTTATCCACCCCCCTTTTTCCTGCATAATATTTTTAATAAACAGTCATATTTAAAAGTTGTACAATGTAGGAGTTACACAAGTGTGATAGCTCATCACTCATATTCTGTGCATCATGCGCATGCTTATTTTATATATTTGTATGTTTTCACTCTCACACATAATTGTTTTTTAACATACAGCTCATGATGCTTTCATATTTTTATGTTTATATGTCATTGTCAATAAATGACCTTTTCTGTCACACTTCTGTTATATTCACATTTCGGTAAAAACGAGCTGCAGACGAGTTAGATTTTTTGTATATAAGTAAAATTTTGTTGGTAATCATAAAGCCTCTTTGTTTGGACTATTTACTATTTTTAATAGTATTATCGGTACGCGCTGTTAATTTACTCTGACTAGTCTGAGCAAGGAGGTCTGAGTCAAGACTCAAGTCAAGGCTCTGCCTTTGGACGTCTGGTCTACTCTTGTCTAGCCTCTACTGGCTCTAGTCTAGGTAGACCAGGCTAGTAGACCTTGGTCTAATAATTCTAATTATTATTATTTTTTAAATCTAGACAATGCATATTTGTACCTGTCTAATATATTCGAATCGCTTTTTGTTTCTTTTCGTGATTATGAAATGAAAAATTTGGCGCTTCATGAAAAAAAATAAATAATAGGGTCTATATACAAATGTAATCTAGACCATTTCATTTGTACATTACTAGCATTAGATTGGTTGAATCGTCACCCCAGTCAGTGACAGTGACACATTTTTTGTATTGACATCAATTAATGTAAAATTTATCTGGATTTATTTTGGTTTGGACGATTCTTTCATGATTTTAATATATTGTAGGCTGAAAAATATATAATGTTAGGAATTTAAAAGGTGGTGCTAACTTTAAGTTCAATGCACATTGATCATATAATTTTGATAGTAATTTAAATCAATGATAGGACAATTAAACTTCTGCAAGAACATCATCTTGCATGAGTCAACGCTAACAAAAATAGAACAGTATGACAGAAAAAAATAATAATAGTAAAAAATAATAATAATAAAAATAATAATAATAATAAAAATATATATATAATTAAAAAAAAAAGCCAATAAATACAAGGTCAGTTACAACAGGACTTGGGCCAGTTGTTACAGGTAATTATTGCATGCCCCTTAAACGCCAACTACGTGATGCTCTATGTCTAGCTCGATTAATCTAGCATAAGGACTTGCGCTAGTTGCTGAAATCAGTGATAGTAATGATGGGCAGGATGCATCCGGATTTGCGCCAGATGCAATAAACTTCGTGAAGAACCAAACATATGATTGATTATTCATTTGTTAGTTCGGCAGGACTTGCGCCAGCCGTTCTAACTTTTGCAAACATGATAGGGAGTGATTTGGGCCAGTTGGTTTTTGATACAATATCCACAAGCTCCTTCTTACAGATGGAATTAGTTTAATCTAGCATCAGGACTTGTGCGAGCTGCTGAAATCAGTGCTAGTAATGATGGGCAGGATGCATCCGGACTTGCGCCAGATGCAATAAACTTCGTGAAGAACCAAACATTTGATTATTCATTTGTTAGTTCGGCAGGACTTGCGCCAGCTGTTCTGACTTTAGAAAACATGATGGGGAGTGATTTGCCAACCCGATTTGGGCCAGTTGGTGTTTGATACAATATCCACAAGCTCATTCTTACAGGTGGAATTAGTTTGAATGATTTATGTCCTTTTTCTTCTCCCGTAAAAGACAAGAAACAGTTTGCTTTTTCGTCAATAACTGCGTGAGTATGAAATTATTATTATTATTTTTTTATTTTTTTTAGAATTCTTTAGATCTTGCTCTTGAATATGTAAACAACATTTTTAGTGAATACAGCAATACTCAAGATGTGGTCCATTTCCTCATGTTCCTAATTTGCTTTAAATCCTTTTAAATCTATGTTTTGTGGTCTTTTTATGTTTTCAAAGTGTGTCTGCAATACCTAAAGTCAGCTCAAAATGAGGTCTGTATACTTCTGTGGTCAGATTTCACACTTACAGAAAATAAAATTCCACTGACATTTTAATCCAGCCAGTCAAAATACTACTCAGACTTGCTTCATGAATTATAAATACAACAGATGTTATGATAATGTGTCCCTTATTATCTATAGCTGGAAATTTTAATTATTTGTTATTACATGTAAATTTTTAAGTTTCACTTTTGTAGACATCCTAATTTCAATTTAAAAACACAATTTCAGACTATATAGCTCTTGACAATTTAGAATTAGTGTTGTTTCTGATGCCGCAAGTAATGGTGGATTAGACAGATGAGAGGTTGGAATTCAAATGTGCTCTTACGATGCATTCGTAATTTTGTGTTGTGGGGGTCAGACACTTTGTGTCTGTGTGCCGTTTTCATACACTCCTCAACAATAGATAATCTTGTTAAATAATGGTATTGATAGATTTTGTCAATATTATGTATTTTGTATGTAATGATACAAGAGTCAAAGTTCACTTTAATATATTAATTTGAACAATTAGTAGATTGTTATTTATAGGTTTTGTTTTGTGTGAACAATTACTAGATTGGTATTGGTAGTTTTTGTTAATAATATTTTATGTAATTTGTTTGTAATGATACAAAAGTCAAAGTTCACATTTAAATAGTAGATTAGATCAATTACAGACATGTATAAATATTCATAGTAGATTACATCAATTACAGACATGTATAAATATTCATAGTAGATTTGATCAATTAGAGACAGTAGATTCGATCAACTAGAGACATGTATAAATATTCACTGGTTAATCCTGTTAACCGACTGTCAAGTAAATTTATACCTATTTTGGTATTAGGGCTTCACTCTGTTACAACCACGTTTACATTAACAACATTTGAAGTGAAGCCCTTTTTATTTGTAGTTGTTCATTTTGATGTTTATTTTTAATAAACAATTTTTCCCCATTTTATGTGTCTGTTTTTTGTATGATAAATACAGAGTTTTCATAAAATGAAAGCTCCATTTATCACACACAAAATGGACTTTTAATCTCAGGCGAATTCCAAGATTTGCAATTAGTGTTTGGTTCGGTTTTTGTTTGGCTTTTAGTGACTTCTTTTCAGGAACTTTAATCTGACTGAGCTGTCCCAGCCATTTAATCCGATAGAAATATAAATTTATATACCAGATTCTATGTCTATCAAGAAAATCTCACCTCCTCCCGCTTCCATCCACAGCAAGTTTTTTGTTTATTGTTCATTTTTCTTATGACCGTTTTCATACCCTCCTCAACAACAGATAATCTTATTTAATAATGGTATTGATAGATTTTGTCAATATTATGTAATTTGTATGTAATGATACAAGAGGCAAAGTTCACTTTAATATATTAATGTGAACAATTAGTAGATAGTTATTTATAGGTCTTGTTTTGTGTGAACAATTACTAGATTGGTATTGGTAGTTTTTGTTTATAATATTTTATGTAATTTGTTTGTAATGATACAAGAGTCAAAGTTCACATTTAAATAGTAGATTAGATCAATTACAGACATGTATAAATATTCATAGTAGATTAGATCAATTACAGACATGTATAAATATTCATAGTAGATTTGATCAATTAGAGACAGTAGATTAGATCAACTAGAGACATGTATAAATATTCACTGGTTAATCCTGTTAACCGACTGTCAAGTAAATTTATACCTATTTTGGTATTAGGGCTTCACTTTGTAACAACCACGTTTACATTAACAACATTTGAAGTGGAGCCCTTTTTATTTGTAGTTGTTTATTTTTATGTTTATTTTTAATAAACAATTTTTCCCCATTTTATGAGTCTGTTTTTTTGTATGATAAATACTATTATAAAATAATTGAATTAGAAGCCATATTCTACCTGCAGCAACTCCATTTACTATATATAAATTAGCCAATAAGAAACTATACCTGGGTACCTGAATAATTTAGTTCCAATGACCTGCAATCATGGCATACACGAACGCAATACCAGACCATCTTCCCACTCAAGGCTCGTGATATACAAAAAATTATGTCAGCATGAAAGTTTTTGATTTTTAGTAATCTGTCAACGCCTCGATGCTATTATTTGAGGATTCACTTGTATTACTTAGACATAATATGTACACAGACAGGGTAGGTCAACATACAATTTAAAAGGTATTTCACTCTTTTTTTTAATGAAAAAAGTCTTTGTAAATTAACGTTATAGGTAAAATATCAGAGCTTAATCTCATACAGACTTTGAAAAAATGTTTCTGTGATTTACGGTAAAAATAAAATGTCAACTCTGCAACGGAGTATATATAATATTTATCATTTTTAAATCTCAAAGATAAAAAATTGCTTTGTATGATAGTTATAACTTTAGTGATATGTTAGTATTTACAACACTTTTAAAAATAAGCACTGTTAAGACAGAACAGATATTTTATTGTGAAATTATGTAAAGTTGCTGAGTTGACATTATTGTGTCTGATTTGACAAGACACGATAATTGGATGTAAACGTCTATTTATATTAAGCTACAAATAAGTGTGTTATCATATTCTTATAATTGAACCTTTTTATGAGACAATAGAGTAAAAAAATAATAAATTAAAACATAATAAACTGATAAGCCAAAATATGCCAAAGAACTTTCAATGACAACATCATAGCAATGATAACATTTATGTACAGCAAAATACAATGACGAATGGCGATATTAATGACATGTTGGTTTTATTACAATGTAAAGCTGACAGTCAAGCAACATATACATGTATATGTATATATATACTAAACATATTCGTGGGGGGGGGGGGGGTATGAGTGTCACCTCATCGTGCCCCCCTCCCCCCTGGGCAACCATAGTAGGCCAAGAACACCCAGTCATTGTGACATACATATTCATAGTATTTTTTTGTATTTTGCATTATGTGAAATTTGTTTTTTTTGTAACGTTATATGTTAAAATGGTTTAATGTTTTCTCTTTGGACGCTTTTTTATTTTTTTGTATTTTGTGTATTTTTATCCCCCATGATATAGGTTGTTTTCTTGTGTATTGCTTATTTGCTTAGTAGGCTAAATTCCATTCTTTTGTTTTCAGCATTATTTTTTAAATAATACAGGTTTCGGTTGAAATGGTTCAGTGGTTTATTTTTAGTATCCGGTGCTGTTTCGGGATGTCCGACAGAAACCTTGTCATATAATTAGCTTGTGGTTCTCACGGGTTTTTTTTTATCATGTAGACTCTTTTCTTGTGTGATTATGTTTTTCTTCACTTTCTAGTCATTTGTATTTAATTTCAGTTTAATTTATTTGTATTCCTCTTTATTTTTGTCATACATTTCATGGTCATACATTTGATGGTTTTTTTCTGGCGTCCTGGGGGGAGTACGGGATGTCAAAGCGAAACCATTGCCATATGATTAGCTTACGATTCGTGATCGCTCTGTGGTGTTCCCATCCAATCACCGACAAGGGCCCGTATTTTGGTACAAGTTACGATATATCGTAGCTTGTACTAGAATACGGCCCCTGATTTTATGTTTGGTTCTTTGTATGATTTTGTTCTGTTTTTTTTTTGAAAAATGATATTAAGGCCAGTCTCGCTGCGTGTATATATTTGACTGGACAAGACATTATCTCAACGCACCGGTCCTTATTGCAGTCTAACGATGGCACCCCACATACAAAAGTCATTATTTTGTATTATAATCAATTTATAACATTATGTACGTTATTACTTAATGCATGTTTCACTATTTACCACAATTATATATTGAACAAGTCTTCATTATTGAGCTGTATGCAAATAGTCTATTTCATATTTTAACAACACTGCAGATATCAATTATGTGACATTTATACTTATAGAGTGATTAGATAAACATAATTGTTTGATAGTCAGAAATAATTTTTACATAGTTAAACATTTTCATTCCAACGGTTTAATTTCCTTATCATCATTCATATATTATACACAATGTTGGATATTTACATAATCTAATTGACGAGTCATTATTTGTAAAATAAGATCTAGGAGTTAATGGGAGGGGTCCCAGTTAATACAAGATAACCTTTATATTGTTCAGATCTATCGGCGTTAAAGTGATGGGCACCAGCTCCTACAAGATAACCTTTATATAGAGCTCTAGGAGTTAAAGGGATGGGCCTCAGTTTCTACAAGATAACCTTTATATAGAGCTCTATGAGTTAATGGGATGGGCCCCAGTTACTACAAGATGACCTTTATATAGGGCTTTATGAGTTAATGGGATGGGCTCCAGCTTCTACAAGATAACCTTTATATAGAGCTCTAGGAGTTAAAGGATGGGTCCCAGTTACTACAAGATGACCTTTATATAAAGCTCTAGGGGTTTATGGGATGGGCTCCAGTTAATACAAGATAACCTTATATAGTTCAGATATCTCGGCGTTAAATAATATGGGCACCAGTTACTACATAGACGGGTAGATATATGTAAATAACCACCAAATTCCTGACAATATTACTTATAACAAATACAAATATCTATTTTTAAGTCGATAAAATCTCCTTCAACTCTTTCTCTAAAGCTCTCTAAAGTCTCGCAATCACCCTTCCACACTTTCTCATCGCCATTTAACGCCTCGACTTCATCCTTTAACACTTACCAGTCGCGGATCCAGAATGTGCAAGAGGAGGGAGCGTAAGCCACATTTTGGCTGAAGAAAGGGGTGTTAGCTTCACTTTATTCAAAAAAATGCCTGAAAATTCAATATTTTCACCAATAACGCGGGGGGCGTACGCCGGGTACGCCCTATGCTGGATCCG
Organism: Flabesymbios commensalis; assembly: GCA_964017125.1. Taxonomy (NCBI): domain Eukaryota; kingdom Metazoa; phylum Annelida; class Polychaeta; order Terebellida; family Flabelligeridae; genus Flabesymbios; species Flabesymbios commensalis. The sequence continues at coordinate 57,107,056 of OZ024915.1, forward strand.
CCACTGCTTACTCATTGCATTTTTACGCCTCCCCATCGCATTTTAGCACATTTTAGGGCATACTATTTAACACCTTTCCATCACCCTTTTAACGCCTTGCTGTCGCGTTTGGCACCGCTTCGTCGTTCTTTAAGCCTCCCCGTTGCCTTTTAACGCCTCTCTGTTGCCCTCAAATGCCTCTTGGTCGCCCTTTAATGCCTCTGTGATGCCCTTAGACGCATCCTCGTCGACCCTTAACACCTCAACATCGCACCTTATTGCCTACCTGTCACCTTTTAACGCAAACACAGCTCACTTTAAATCGTTTCGTTGCCCTTCATGCATCTGCGTCGGCCTTTGACGCCTATTCGTTGCAATTGAAGGTTTTCCATCGCCCTTCAGCGCCTACCCACTACCCTATAACGCCTCTTCATCGCCCTCTAATGTCACCCCAATGCCCTTTAATGCTTTTCCATCGTCATTCAACGCTTCCTCGTTGTTCTTTAATTCTTCGCTGCCACCAGTAATACATCCCGGCATACTTGAACGAATCTTAGTTGCTCTTCCACCCATCTCCATTGCCTTTTACCGTTTCTTCAAGACTCTCGCTTTCGCATCACCATTTAACGAATCTGCATCACCTTTTAACGCTTTATTGTCGCCCTTGCATGCCTTCACATCGTCATTTAACGCTTTCTCGTCGCCTTTTAATGTCTTTTAACACACCTTTTAACACACCAGTCTTTTGCCTTTTTTAACGCTTCTCCGTCGTCATGCCTTCGCGTCGCTGTCAAACGCCTCTCCATCGTCTTCGCCTCTTCAATGCCTCCCCATTGCCATTTAACGTATCTGCCCTTCCACTTGTAATGTGTAGTTATTTTCTTATAGGCCTACTTCCTTGTTAAAAATGACGTTTTCACAAAGGTGAATTGATTTTTTCACCTTAAGCATACTTAATCATTAACGACCTGTGGGGATGCAAGGGGGTCCGTCGGTAGGGCGAACGGCGTAACCCACCTAACATTCACCAACATATCATAAACTTCATTCCTTCCCCGTCAGGTCGACGGTTCCGACTGACTTCACAAAACTTCTCTTCAGTTCATTATGTTTATGGTCTAGACACTAAACATTAGCAATGCACAGCCCCGCCCACTACACGTCTCTAGTCTAGCTCCGAGCGGACGACCTGCGGCACGTCTGCAGTCACCAAGAGCTATATCACAAGTGCGGGAAAAAGCTAAGACCGCATGGGACTCAGATTTATGCACACGGTACTGAAGTACCAAAACGAGGCAGTCATCTCCTGCCCCCCCCCCCCCGCGTCCGGGGAGATCGGAGACGACTGTCACAGTAATCGAGCGAGGCAGGCATCCTACATTACCCCCGGGTTAGTGATAACGTAGGAACCCAACTAACGTGTAGGAGACTGCGTCGTGAAAGCAGCGGGGGTTGTATATAACGTAACCTCTTATAACTAATCAGTTGTGAAGAAATACAGCGTGGATGGTTGTTGTTAATACAGCGTGGGTGGTTGTCGTCGCAGCATCCGTAATTAAAAATATTGTCCAATCCTCGTAACACCAATTGTCCGATAAATTATTTATGCTGCTTTGCTGCGACCAACCGATTCATTTAATTAACACTTCCATTATAAGTTAGCAAATATTTTGCTCGATAATGTAATTACGATTTACCTATTCTAAACAATGTTGCCAGGCCTGGCGCATTCAATTACAAATTAAAATGATTATAATGACGGTACGTGCGGTTGGTGCCGCTATAGATGTCGTTAGGCGCCACTATGGCGTGGACCATCTGCACGAGCCGGGCAGGAGTCTGGATTGTTCGTCCGACTCTAGTTTTTCTCACGGTTGCGTCCGTCGAAATTTTGTCGCAATTAGCGATATTCGAACGATTTCTTGTATTCGAGTCGATTACGGCGTCAGCTGCACTAGGGGTTTCACCGCGTAGATGTAAAGGTATGCGGGAGTACGTTCCCAAACCGCCGCCGTTCTCGTTAGCGCGGCATACGGCGGGGGCTCTCGAATGTGGCGCTACATAAGTTTTGCCTTTGTTAGGCAATTTAACTTTATCATCTGGTTGCTGTGGGACAGTGGCCAATTTGGTACTGCTTCTGACTGCCGTCGACTGTTTCTTTTTAACACTCGTCCTGTTGGACGTCTGAGTGTTCGTACTACTAGGTCTAGATGGGTCCTGTGGATTCCCACTAGCGATCCTGGTAGTCTTCGAGCTCTGTTTTTTGTTTGTCGAAGTGCGCTGCGTTTTTTGATCTGTCGTAGGCTCGCACTCTAGATGTGCGGGTTTAACTCGGTCTCTACCTTGCCTTTCATCAGGATTTTCATGACTCTGCCACTCCTCGCGACAACCTTATATGGGCCGTCGTAAGGGGCGGTCAGAGGCGGCGCAATTGCGATTCGTCGCAAGAATACATGTGTGCATGTTTCTATTTCCTTGTACTGGAACATGCTAGTCTGTTGTGTGTCATGTGGCGGACATAAACGGAGACGCGACATGGCTACGCGTAGCTTGTCTGAGTAATTCTCCAAATCTGTGTTAGCGTCGACGGTGTACTGTTGCGTGAACTCTCCTGGGAATCTGAGTGTTGTCCCGTATATCATCTCGGCAGCCGACCTGCTTAGTCTCTCCTTGACTGCGGAACGAACTCCTAAAAGTACAGTGGGTAGAGTAGTAGTCCATGGGCTCGTGATTCGTGCGCCATAATGGCGGCTTTCAACTGGCGGTGGAAACGTTCGACCATGCCATTCGAATGGGGGTGATAGCTCGTGGTACGATCCCGTATTATCCCGAATTGGTTACATAAATTATCCCACAATTTGGACTCGAACTGAGCGCCCCTATCTGTGGTGATAGTGGCGGGAGTACCGTAACAGGCTATCCACCCGCTGAAGAAGGCATCGGCCACCGTTTCGGCCCGAATATCTACAATAGGTCTGGCTTTCAGCCAACGTGTAAAACGATCGACGCAAGTCAATAGATATCTAAAGAATTAGCGTAGGGTAAAGGTCCGACTATATCGATGTGGACATGATCGAATCTCTCGGTAAGTTCTGTGAACTTGCCGAAAACTGGTGTGTTGTGACGTGAAACTTTGGCGGTCTGACAACCTTTACAGGAACGACACCATCTAGCAATGTCCATATTCATGCCATGCCAAACAAATCGTGTGTTAATCAAAGGTTTTGTAGCTCTATGAGATGGGTGGCCTAAGCCGTGTAAGTTTGAAAAAACTTTTCTGCGAAATTTCGCGGTAATGTACGGCCGGTTATGTCCCGTGGACACATCACACCAGATCAGTTGATTGTCGAATGATTTAGGTAATTTGAAATTCATAGTGGATGTAGTCGAGTGTCTCAATCTCGTGAATTCCGCGTCCTGAGCTTGATCAATACTTAAATCCTTATAATTTATCACTGGTCCATGGTCTATCACGGACACTGACGGTCGTGACAGCGCGTCGGCGACGAAATTTGTTTCACCTTTAACGTATCGAATATCGGTTGTGAATTCAGCTATGAAAGCTAAATGTCGTGTTTGGCGTAGGGACGCGCGTTCGGTGACAGATGACATTACAAATGTCAAAGGTTTATGATCGGTGTTTACAAAAAAATTGCGTCCTTCTAGATTATGTCTGAAATTTTTTATTGTGGCATATACTGCCAAAAGCTCACGGTCGAATGCGCTATAGCGTGTCTCCGCAGGACTCAGCTTCTTGCTGAAAAACGAAAGTGGCTGCCACATACCATTCAAATACTGCTGCAAAACGCCACCTACGGCGACATCACTAGCATCACACGTGATGTTTAATTGAGCCATAGGGTCTGGGTGTACCAGAAGGGTAGCGTTTGCCAATATTTGTTTGGACTCTTTGTGTCAACTTCGCTGCGCATTGCAGTATGAAACGGTGGTAATAATTTACCATTCCTAAATATCTATGCAACGCTCGTTGCTTTTCGGGCTTTACGAAATTTACTATGGCGTCGACGGCGCTGGGTAACGGCGAAATTCCTTCAGCACAAACGTGGTGGCATAAAAAACTTAACTCAGTTGTACCAAACTGACACTTCTCAGGACCGATGATTATTCCGTATTCGGCTAGTCGGGCAAAAAGAATTTGTAAATGTTTTTTGTGAGTTTTATGATCTGGGCTGGTTACCAGTAGGTCATCTAAATATACAAAAACGAAATCAAGTCCGCGTGCAACGTGGTCTATAAAACGCAGAAACGTTTGTCCGGAATTTCGTAGACCAAACGGTGTCCTTGTAATATTAAATAGACCAAAAGGTGTAGTAGCGGCTGTCTTATGTATATCTGACGGTTCCACAGGAATTTGGTAATAGGCTCTAACCAAATCAATTTTTGAAAAAATTGAAAAAAAATTCGAGCCAGCTAAGCGCTGCGTGAAATCCTGAATATGTGGAATTATATAACGGTCGGGTACGGTCTGAGCGCTTAAGCTTCTGTAGTCTCCACATGTTCTCCAGTCGCCATTTTTCTTTGGTACCATATGAAGCGCTGAGGACCACTCACTGTCGCTGGGTTCGATGACTCCCAATTTGATCATGTCGTCGAAATTGCGTTTCGCAGTGACAAGTTTATCGGGTGCCAATCGTCATGGGCGCGCGAGCACAGGGTGTCCTTTCGTGACGATTTTGTGTGTTATACTGTCACGGTTAAGTGACTACTCCAGCCCACATTATTACAAATTTGTCAGAACTTATAAATGCAGACTGAACAGCCGAGCGAAACTGTATGGAAATAATCAGCTTAACCGGATGACATTAGGATACTAATCGTTCGGATTACACATATCGAATAGACGATAAAACAGAGCGATATCGAGCAAAAACGGCAATTAATAATTATCGATAATGAGGGGAAAAAGCATCGAACAGACAATTCAACAGAACTTACAAATAAGTAAGCTCCAGAAAGGCACAAAACTTATAACAACTATCTACACGCTTTATTCTAATATAAAATCACTCTGACATATATACACAGTATGACACAGTATTCATGAATGATAAGTCACTTTACAGCTTGTGACAAGGCAGCAACAGAGATATGCTTTAGCAGATCCCTGTTGATGCTACAACATATGAAAGCTTATATAATAAAATACCGGATGAATAAATGCTCACCCGATGCTAACTCACTAGCAATCTATCGCTAGAGACAGTACATGGTCACAATATGATATTCAAATGGAATATGCAATACCAGGGGGTAATTAGATACCTGGTGGTGCAATAAAAATTACTTAGTGCCAGTTAACCCTCCTCTGGACTACAGGGTAAATAGGCGTAGGACAGTTAATGAGTCTATTAGGCTACCCAGTGCCACGAGTTATGTCCCGGCCCCACAGATCCTTACACTAGGTCACTAACGGGTCCCACCGGGCACCAACCCGGCTTCCGCCTTGGACACTAGATGATCCCAAGTAAGTACCGTTTACATCTGGACCATAACCCGAACTCACTGAGCACCCAATCAGAACTCCCGATCACCTAATCTCCGATATAGGCACCACTGCCTACCCTTTAAACATAACCGATCACCTAGCCTTCTAGACCTAGGCACCACTCACGCTGTCTTTACCAGACACACATTTCTCACCACTAGAGGCAATCTACTTGAACTTGAAACAATAAAGTAAAGTACAATAAAAAATACTATTGCCTGTACTTGGCAATAGGCCTAAACTTCCCCAGATTACACTGAATAATACGGACTTGGAATAATAAAATAGCAAAGGGAATGGTCAGGGCCTGTGATATCTTGCAATGATAATCAGGTACAAATTATGTGGATCTAGACCATTGGTTTAACTTGATAATTAAAGGACTTGAACTGAGCGTAATAATATAAATTACCAGCTGACTGCTAGATCATAATGTCTATCGCTCTGTATGACAGTCTGGTCATACTAGAGTCATAGTCATTATAATGCTACTTAGACTTAAATCTGATATCAACAGTATCACTGAAATTAAAGGTGAAAAGAATCAATTATTATTTAGATATTGACAGTTGCAATTTAGAAGGGCTATTAACTATGAAGAGCCAGTGGTAATAGCAGCGACCAATCCACCATGCCATGTGCTAATTCTCCTACCTGTAATGTTTGATTTCAAATGCTTGAGTCTTGAGACAATTTATGTTCTATTCAGGATAAATACCTGATATTGATCAGTAGATTGTATAATTTGGAAGTATAATTTGGAAGACTAAAGTAAAGTTAAAAGCACATGGCTGGATCACACATGGTCGTAGCCTTCACTGATCTCTCTACATGACTATAGGTCTGTCCTGCTCAGTGGTCTGAAGAAGAAGGGACTGGAAACAGTGTGCCAGATCCTGATCAACCCTGGATCAATATTACTGCGCCATTACAATATAAAAGACCACATGGTGTGATCAGGCTGCCGAATCACACATCCTTACACAATGAATGAAGAGTCCAGTTCATTGTGACTCTTAAAATACACTATTCAAGACCTAATAAGTCAATATAAGCAATCCATAAATAACAAGATAATATTACCTGAACATCTAGCATTTAATAACATCAAAATTATAGAGTTATTTAAGTAAGCAAAATAAACAGGGACTTCACTATTAATCACATAACTTCACAGGAAGTCCAGGACAAACAGAAAGCCCACGTGTTTGGATGTAAACACAGAATAAAGGTCTCACTGCACAAAAATGATACAGTGGTAAAAGCCCTTACCGTCACACTACCCTCTGTCCCTCGTCTTCACGTCCTCGTAGACGACCAAAACTCAGGGGAGGTAGAACTAAAAATATAAAATTAGACAACTGGTTCAACCTACCTGACCAAATACATTGAGATTAAAATAATACAAATAAATATTTCAAACCTAACCAGATAATAGGTGATACTGTCAAGTCTAAATTGTGACAAGATTGACATATACTTGCAAAATATCGTTTAAATGTCCTCCATAAAAACATGGTATAGCATCATTGGACACTAATTGTATCTCTGCGGGCGTACAACAAGAGAGCATGAAAACATATGGATCCAGAGAATTAGAAAAAATGATCCATATAAAACCATGTAACTCCCGTGCAGTACCAGAAAAATACAATGTAAGGACTGGCACATAAGGTCTTGTAACACTTCAATCATTGGAGACAGTCTTCTGGCTAGAACACAATGTCTTGTAATTCACTGGGACACTGCAGACTGTCTCTCGGGCTGTGACTTTTTACCATCCACATAAGGGGTAACTAATGCAGTGAAAATCTCAACAAACAGTGGTGGGAAGCTGGATTATTCTTGGTCCAGATCCCATCCACTATAAGTTTGCCAACATTTTCGGGGACTGCATGCCAGTTAACACAAAGCCAAGATCCTGTGAAGTCCTCCATCCCGGCTTGTCTTTCACACTCTTTGGCGGATGCTCTGGCTTTACAAAACATCTCCATCTGTGGCCACATCTGGTAGGGGATGAACCCTCGGTCCAGGCGTAAGCCTGGGGTCTCAGAACAAGGGACATAAAGGCAGCACCAAAGCTATATCTCAGCAAAGATACAGCTGTTCGCCAGGACAAATTCTCTGCTGGTATTGGTCCGCATTTGCCTTTGAAGTTCACATTCTTCAGTCGTTGCTCCGGCTCCCATGTCAGCTCCGACTCTATCGTAAGGGCGCGGTCACAGTTGGGAGTGGCTGGACCCTCTGTCCAAGTGAAAACCCGGGTTCCTACATAGAAAAACATAGAAACATAGTAAAAACAAAAAGCAGTCAAAATTGACATCAGGTGGAATATCAGATTCCCAGATATGATATGCCAGGAAACGCTTTCCGTTGGTAATGGCTCTATGTTTTCTTGGGTGATCTCTCCTCCTAGCTGAGGTAGTGTATTCCTAACAAATCTGTCACCATCTTGCTTGTCGGTCTTGTCGTTAAGTATCTCGTCAACACTACACTGATCGGCTGTCATAACTTTGCGTGCTTTCTCGGGTGGGCTACACTGGTCAAAAGGGATGGACTGTTCCTGTTCTGGTTTTTGACCTTCAGTGAGTGGCAAGTTCTCTGGTACTTCATCACATTTGTGTGGTAGGTCGGGAACTAGAACAGTCTCAGTACTGACTGCTACTGTGGTCCCTTCAGGTACCTCTGCTGTAGTCCTCTCCTGCACCTCTGACTGCACCTCTGCTGTAACCTTCTCTGGTACATCCTCCTGCACTTCTGCTGTATTCTCATCTGGTACATCCTCCTTCACTTCTGCTGTAGTCTCGTCCTGCATCACTGCCGTAGGCTTTGCCTGTAGTTCCTGCTCTCCAGAATCAATCTCACAGTCAGCATCTGCCTGAATTGTAGAGATGTCACATTCTGGATGCTCGGGTGGGGATTCCTCTTCCTTCTCTATGGTCACAACCTTACTGGTGTCTTTCTTTAGATCATCTCTTGTGACTGTAGGTGCGGAAATGTCATCCTGGGGTGTACAAATCAGGTGATCATCAACAGAACTAGCTGTGGGGACGCTTGCCCTAGCCAGGGCCAGTCCGATCTCTAACATCTCGTCTTTCAGCCACTGGATCTCACTTTCTCTAGTGTGGTTGTATCTCGCAGGTGTATTGTCTTCAGAATAGGCGGTTGTCTCGATTGAGTGATGAAATGCAGCTTGTGCCGACTCATGGTGGCGCTGTTTTTCTGCATTACTGGTGCACTGCTGCATGTAGGAAATTTTAGTAGATCTCCTAATCTGCAAGTAATTTACCACCTCAAATACGGCATCATCTATGTCAAATGGTTGTTTAATATACTCAACATGGAATCTGGCTTTCTGGTCTTCAATCCCGTCCAGGAATTGCCGCAGCAGGTCTTCGCGACGAGTATTACGATCCTGGTTCGCATATGCCTTACAGTACAGGTGCTCCAGCTCTGCAGCATACTCCTCAACAGTTTCTCCTGGTGATTGGTCACGCCAGCTAAATTTGGCAGCAAAGGAGCGGGAATTCTCAACTTTGCGAAATCTCACATCCAGTTCTCTAGTCAACCTCCGATAGCTCAAGCACACGTCTCGGGGTAACTGGTCAAAGACGAACTCTCCAGCTTTTCCTTGCAGGCATAGAAGTAGTTCCCGAAGCTTGTCCTTCTTGGTCGATCCTTCCATCTTCGCCACAATCTGGAAACGCTTGAAGTAGACGCTCCATATCTCATGTCCATCTTCTCCCGTGAATGTAGGTAGGGGAACTTCATCTTCATCGTCATCATCATCATGGAAATATTGTGGATGTCGCTGTGGAAGGCTGTGTTGAACATGGCCACGGTTGTCCCTGCGATTCCATCCATCATCATAATACGACGACTCATAGTGGAGGTTGTGTCTGTTAGATTGCTACATTTTATGGTGAATAGCTGCACATCTTCCAACACTTTCGCTCTCGAGAGATACCAACAGTTAATTATGAAAGCGAAATTACCTTAAAAAAACTGAAAAGAAAATTTCTGAAATAGAAACTGAAAAAAAATCTGGATTCAGTCCAATGGTGACAGCAATCAGTCAGTTTCTTACTTTATAAGAAAAGTGCTGAAATAAAACACTGAAATAAAAAATCCCGAAACAGACAGCTGGAATAAAAAAAATCTGAAAACAAAATCTGTATCCTGTCCACATATTTCAGTGGTGGTATCCAGTCCACATATTTCAGTGGTTGTGTCCAGTCGTCCACATATTTCAGTGGTTGTATCCAGTCATCCACCTATTTCAGTGCGCCATCACAAAATTTCTCCACCTATTTCAGTGGCTAGCAATTTTCCATTTCTCACTGTAAAATGAATGCTGAAATGAAATGCTGAAAACTGGTATAATTGAAATAGGACCAAAAATATATTATCAGAAGGGAGTATTCTTGCAAGAGAATATGGCTGAACATGAACAGATATGCCACTCAAACACAAAATGCACACAATACAATTTCAAAGAAATAAACAGTCTGACACAACAGAATATATATATACAATCAGTAAATAACCAGTGTTAATCAATAGTTTCTTACCAACCCCTGCTGCTAAAACTTGCAAATCACCAGCTATTTCACCTTACTAGTACACAAGATAAATTATGAACACATGTCAAACCATACATCAGGCAAAAAAAATAATTGATACCAATTCTGCCTGGGAAACTCACAAGACCATTTTATGAGATATGACAGGAAGCACCCAAAAAGATATGAACTTGACCTGCTGACAAATGTCAAATAACAGCTGTAAATAAAACTGTCATATAAAATTCTAAAAACAACAGAACTGTCAAATTAAAGATTGGAAATCCATAAAACTTAACAAGTGTCAAAACCCAACCAATTGAATTTGGCTAGCTTTTGTCACTTACAATTCAACAACAGAAATAATTATGCATTATGAAGCACAAATGAATACAACAAAAATATATATGTATAGTAGAATAGTAGTAACTTAATACATTCTCAATGACTTAAAATCTGGAAAATAAATGTTGATTCACTGATTCAACACTTGTCTTCATAACACAATCACCTATATGTTAATTAATTGGAGAAATACAATTTAATCCTGCAACTACAAACACTAGAAGATATTATTATGCAGTCCTGTATTCAATATTTATACAAAAAATCAGAAAAGAATTTCTGACTCTCACGTATAAAGCTGAAATTCACAAAATTTTCCTTAAAACGTGTATGTTCGAAAGAAAATTACAAAATGTTATTTTCAACACTGAGAACAAAGTATTAATTTGACACAGTGTGTATATTTAGCTAAATGATCAGAATGGACTATCTGAAACCCAGCTAACAATAAACAGAAGATACAAATGAAAATGAAAAGCCAATTTTCTATCGAAACAGTTCAGCTTCGGTAGAAAATCACCAAAAAACACTGATAATAACAGAACAATTTTGGAAAATATCAATATGATACAGTCAATATATCTGTCTAAAGTATAACAATGAACTATCTGACCCTCAGAATATATAACTAGAAGATTTAACTCAAATTATACAATTTTCAAGTAAATTTTCTATCGAAATCTGTGCTGTATGTTCAGAAATAGCCACAAATGCTATCTTAAACTGATAATAAGAGGACAATTTTAGAAAATAGCAATATGATCAAGTCAATATACATATCTAAGATATCAGAATAAAATATCTGACCTCCAGGCAAATATAACCAGAAAATATCAATTAAATTATAAAATCTTTAAGCTAATTTTCTATCGAAAACTGTCGCGATTGACAAAAAATCACAAAATGTAGCCAAAAAAAGGCTAATACCAGGGCTACATTTAAAAAGATTATTAGGATGCAGTCAGTATACCTATCTAAGATATCAGAATGGAATATATGACTATCAGACAAAAGTAAACAGAAAATATAAATGAAATTATTAAACTTACAAGGTGATTTTCTATCAAAATTTGTCGCGTTTGACAGAAAATCACAAAATGTAGCCAAAAAAAAATGCTAATACGAAGGCTACATTTAAAAATAATAATAGGATGCACTCAGTATACCTATCTAAGATATCGGAATGTATTATCTGACCCACAGACAAATATAAAGAGAATAATTAAATTAAACTAGATTCACAAGGTAATTTCTATCGAAAACGCGTATCGTTTTGGTAAAAATCACAAATCACAAAAAATATTACAAAATAATAATAAAATACCTGTCTATAACTGTCTAATGTATCAGAATGAACTATCTGACACTCAGACAAATATATCCAGTATAGATATAAGAAATTCTTCAATCTACATGTTAATTTTCTATCGAAACTTGTGTTGTATCGACAGAAAAACCACAAAATACAGTATTCAAATGCTAATAACAAGACTACTTTGGAAAATATCAATATGATGCAGTCAATTTACATATCTAAAGTATCAGAATAAACTATCTGACCCTCAGATAAATGTAAATAGAATACAAAAATACAATTTTCCAACTAGCAAGGTAATATTCTCATGCTACTTGTGTCGTTTTGACACGGAAATCACAGTTTCCAAAGGCTAATAACAGGACTTACATGAAAACTACAATGTAAACTGACAAAGGAACTCAGTTTCTTACTTAAATTGACTAATAATAATAATTCTCAGCTCTGACTCTAGATATAATGTCAGAACCTACTTCCAATACATACAAAGGTGAAAAATAACCAAATAAAATATCAATCTGAGATAGATTATTTACAATGAATCAGCACAGAAATCTGAACTTCAAATAAAATTTCAGAAATAAAAATTTAATATCCAGATACAAGCTGCAAAATTTAGATCGCAACAAATATCGCTACGAGAAGATATCACAATTTTGGTCAAAATCAGATATTACCGGATTCCCGTTAAAATAGCTGACTCAAAGGGACAATCTGAATCAGAACTGACAGGTAAACCTAGGTTAATCTTTATAATGAGAATACTAATAAAATATAATTAATGAAAATCACAAATTAGTTTTCCAATTCGGCTAATACAGGATTCACACTAAAATAACTAACTCTGATGTAAAATCTGAATCAGAAACGACAGAGAAACCTCAGTCAATTTGAACAATGAGCATACAAAAAAAATATACAATCAATAAAAAATCAAAAAATGGGGAACATAGATTTTTCGCGAGCAAATTTAGATTCGATCACTGGATTTGTTCAATATTCTACAAACCAAAGAAATGTAACACTACAGGCCTATAATGTTACAGAGAAGGCTTGTCAAATATTATCACAAATCCCACTTCTGACACCAGAATAGTGTCACGGTTAAGTGACTACTCCAGCCCACATTATTACAAATTTGTCAGGACTTATAAATGCAGACTGAACAGCCCAGCGAAACTGTATGGAAATAATCAGCTTAACCGGATGACATTAGGATACTAATCGTTCGGATTACACATATCGAATAGACGATAAAACAGAGCGATATCGAGCAAAAACGGCAATTAATAATTATCGATAATGAGGGGAAAAAGCATCGAACAGACAATTAAACAGAACTTACAAATAAGTAAGCTCCAGAAAGGCACAAAACTTATGACAACTATCTACACGCTTTATTCTAATATAAAATCACTCTGACATATATACACAGTATGACACAGTATTCATGAATGATAAGTCACTTTACAGCTTGTGACAAGGCAGCAACAGAGATATGCTTTAGCAGATCCCTGTTGATGCTACAACATATGAAAGCTTATATAATAAAATACCGGATAAATAAATGCTCACCCGATGCTAACTCACTAGCAATCTATCGCTAGTGACAGTACATGGTCACAATATGATATTCAAATGGAATATGCAATACCAGGGGGTAATTAGATACCTGGTGGTGCAATAAAAATTACTTAGTGCCAGTTAACCCTCCTCTGGACTACAGGGTAAATAGGCGTAGGACAGTTAATGAGTCTATTAGGCTACCCAGTGCCACGAGTTATGTCCCGGCCCCACAGATCCTTACACTAGGTCTCTAACGGGTCCCACCGGGCACCAACCCGGCTTCCGCCTTGGACACTAGATGATCCCAAGTAAGTACCGTTTACATCTGGACCATAACCCGAACTCACTGAGCACCCAATCAGAACTCCCGATCACCTAATCTCCGATATAGGCACCACTGCCTACCCTTTAAACATAACCGATCACCTAGCCTTCTAGACCTAGGCACCACTCACGCTGTCTTTACCAGACACACATTTCTCACCACTAAAGGCAATCTTAATACTTGAACTTGAAACAATAAAGTAAAGTACAATAAAAAATACTATTGCCTGTACTTGGCAATAGGCCTAAACTTCCCCAGATTACACTGAATAATACGGACTTGGAATAATAAAATAGCAAAGGAAATGGTCAGGGCCTGTGATATCTTGCAAAGATAATCAGGTACAAATTATGTGGATTTAGACCATTGGTTTAACTTGATAATTAAAGGACTTTAACTGAGCGTAATATTATAAATTACCAGCTGACTGCTAGATCATAATGTCTATCACTCTGTATAACAGTCTGGTCATACTAGAGTCATAGTCATTATAATGTTACTTAGACTTAAATCTGATATCAACAGTATCACTGAAATTAAAGGTGAAAAGAATCAATTATTATTTAGATATTGACAGTTGCAATTTAGAAGGGCTATTAACTATGAAGAGCCAGTGGTAATAGCAGCGACCAATCCACCATGCCATGTGCTAATTCTCCTACCTGTAATGTTTGATTTCAAATGCTTGAGTCTTGAGACAATTTATGTTCTATTCAGGATAAATACCTGATATTGATCAGTAGATTGTATAATTTGGAAGTATAATTTGGAAGACTAAAGTAAAGTTAAAAGCACATGGCTGGATCACACATGGTCGTAGCCTTCACTGATCTCTCTACATGACTATAGGTCTGTCCTGCTCAGTGGTCTGAAGAAGAAGGGACTAGAAACAGTGTGCCAGATCCTGATCAACCCTGGATCAATATTACTGCGCCATTACAATATATAAGACCACATGGTGTGATCAGGCTGCCGAATCACACATCCTTACACAATGAATAAAGAGTCCAGTTCATTGTGACTCTTAAAATACACTATTCAAGACCTAATAGGTCAATATAAGCAATCCATAAATAACAAGATAATATTACCTGAACATCTAGCATTTAATAACATCAAAATTATAGAGTTATTTAAGTAAGCAAATAAACAGGGACTTCACTATTTTAATCACATAACTTCACAGGAAGTCCAGGACAAACAGAAAGCCCACGTGTTTGGATGTAGACACAGAATAAAGGTCTCACTGCACAAAAATGATACAGTGGTAAAACCCTTACCGTCACAATACCGTGTTTAACGGTCTCACCCTTTGTCGTAGGGCGAGTCAGTTCCGGGAACTGACCTAGAAGTTTAGTATACTCATTATGAACAGTGTCTACTCTGTTCAACGACAGTGGTCTGATTGACGACAGTAAAGCGGGAATAGCTAAACCGGTTCTCATGTTTCGAAGACATCGACTTCTCAAGTCTACTAGTAAATTATAAATTATAATGAATCAAAAAATCGGCCCCAATGATGGGTTGTTTCACGTCCGCTACTATGAATGTCCACGGATATTCGCGTCTGCATCCGAAATCCTGTCTGCGACGTACAGTAACTTAGAGGAGGATAATGCAATATTCGCTAATTCTAGCTGACCTAATGTGCTATAGTACGAACAGGGTTCACTGCACAAGCGCGCCTTTTTACCGAAAGTTTGGTGGTAGTAGCAAACCTGTGCAGTGGCTGTGTCGGTCGGTTGCGCAACATTATTTTGCGGCGGCGGTGCGTTCTGCGGTGGTACGTATGGACGAGTATGTTGCTGTGCATTATTAAAACTACCAGGTTTGTTAGGAACAAACTCTGTGGCCTGTGCATTTGAAATAAATGTGGGCCTAGGTGCATAGTGATTATTTGCACGTCCACGTCCTTGATTTCTCTTCTTTTCGGCTGCAGTCGCGGTCTCTAATTTTTTGAGTCTCTTTGATAAGTTCTCAAGCAATCCCACTAGTTTAGTGGTTTCGTCGACATTTATCTCCGCAACCCCCTGCTTACTCTCTTCCACATCCGTTTCAGAAGCAAGGGCCCTGTCGGCCAACATGGCCAAACTCTCGAGTGTAGCACTATCTGGTTGTGTGGCCAAATGAGCACGAGTTGGCATTTGCCGAATAAATGCTTGGCGTATGACCGCCTTTCCAACTACTGCCCGGGGTCCGAAACCTGCCGCCTTCTGTAGGCGCCTTAAGAATCGTGAGGGAATGTCCGAGCCCATCCTTTTTCCGGAAATCACCTTGTTGACTCGTTCGGGTGTTGTCAAACCTCGTCGCTCGATCAAAATGCTTTTCAAGCTTTCATATTTATGCGACCTGAAAGGTTGAAGTAGAACGTCCCTCACGTCGGAGGCGACCTCGCCTGAGAGTGCTGCGCATGTCAGACTGTACCGCTCGTCATCGTCATGGATCTGATGAAGATCGAACTATGTTTCGATCTGATTGAACCAAAGTTCAACGTCCGTAGCGTAAAATGCTGCTATCTTGAACTTAGGTAAGTTCGTTGAACGTCTCGGAGGCTGTCTTCTGCGTGGTGAAGGACTCTTTGACGAATCACTCCTAGAGTGGTGTCTTGTTCGTCGATTCCGAACAATTCGAGCAAAATCCTCCTTGAGTCGTTAGTACTCATCGTCAGCCTCGCGGAAGCGAACTTTGTTCTCCTCGCTGTCCAGGTAATAATTATCTTTTCGGCGAGCTCCCTGACCTTCCAGAGGCGTAGACACGAAACCTTCACTTTCGTGTGATGTAGACATTGTTAAATGTTTGTAAAATTATTTAAATAGTGAAACGGTCGAGATTGCGGGCCTATTGGTTCTATGCAAACGGTGTTGAAATTGTATGCCATATTAACACATACCAACTATTTTGTGACATGTCGTACGCGGGTTAACTGTACATTGCCGTCTAGACCTTATTAAAAATGTCTGTTTATTTTGAATCTTTAGAAGTGTAGGCTGTTGAGATTGTCCATGCCATGTCGCATGTTGCGAGATACAGGGGTTGCTGAGATGTTTGAATATTCGTCACTGAGATTGCGCATAATTTATTTTCACTCAATCACACACATATATAATTGTTTTGTGAAAACTGTAGGTCAAAATTGTACATAAAATGCCAGAAATAATTACTACATGCTATGCTAAGCTATAATAATAGTATATAGTAAATCGACCTAAGTGAAAAAAAAAAAAAAAAATTTTACACAAGTCGAAAAAACACATGCAAATATTGAAAATGTTTCGCTATAGCGCAACGTCAAGTCGAATAGTTTTGATCTACTGAAATCGACTATCATGAGAAAATTTCGTTCTCAGGCTGATAGGATAAATGTGACTACGATAAAAACAGCTAAATTTGTTTTTAGAATATTATTTTAAAACATGACTGACAGTAGTCTACGCGGATTGATGATATAATATATCATTTCACTGATAAATGATTTCTGCGGTGAACATTCCACTTTTTTTTTATATGGCACGTTCATCGCCGATTCATTCTTGATAACGTCCAAATCAATCGCTCGCTTCGTTTCGTTGATTGACGTGTAAGTCGTTGTCGTAGTAGCGGTTGCGTTTATTTGGTTTGTGGCGGGTGTGTGTGTGGTGTATGATTGTTTGCTGCTAACATGTGCAGCCGGCAGCTCGTTGCTGTATGATTGGGCCAGCAGGCCTGTATCGTGGATGTACGTGCAAAACTGAACAGCAGCCGTGTCTCGCCTCACATTAGCATATTCATGAGCTACTCTGGGCCAAACAAGGCGCGAAGAGTAGGCTAGAACGACGCCGAACAGCAAGGGGCGCTGCGACGAGAAAAAATTATACTATGACTTTATCAAAAATCTCGCACAACTTGTGCTATAATTTCCTTTCCGAAACTGCTTATTTATATTTCTCACTTTAATAGTTTTGAAAAAGAAAATTTGTATGTATGCAAAAAAATATATTTGAGACTAGACCGTGTATAGTCTTGACACGTGAATAGTCTGCGCCACCAAATCAAAATAGCGGCCTAATTTATGCTAATGTGATGAGGCGACACAGGTCCACTGTCCAGGTGCATGCCGGTTATGGCGGGACGCGTGTTTGCCCACCGCGGGCGAGTAGCTAAACTAGGGGAACCAGCGTCCAATATGGCGCTCACTTACCAAATACATTTATGACAATCAACATTCTCTGAAATAACATTGTTATAATGATACAATTTTGACCTACGGTCCTGGAAATATATTTTACAGACCAGTTTTACAGACAGTTTATTCACATTCATTTTCAGGCGAACAATTTTATTTGGCCCTAATCCTATTAACCCATTGAACACGAGATTAGTATGCTACTGCACTCTGTCTGAAACGAGATTATTTTATGACGTCATAGTTATCTCATGCAACCAAACCCGGAGATCTCCGGGCCTCGTATCAGAATGGACTCTCTAAATCACGGAGATCTCCGGGGCTCGTCACAAACGGGTTAAAGGTTATCTGAGTCAAAGCGATATTTTTCGATAATTTTCCTTGGTCGATTTTTTGCTGAAAAAACGAAAACTGCGGAGACTTCGTCTATGGACTTTAAAATCGTGTCACCCAATTATGGGGATCAACGATAAAAAATGGGAGTTTTCAAAAATACCCACTTCCTACTCGCCTACAGTGGCATTAATAGTATGAAAGCATTCTAGGAACTCGTACTTTAAAAGGATAAATGAGAAAAAACAAATTACGGTCTTTCTGGAAAAACTGACATGGTCGCCATCTTGAAAAAGCGCCAAACACGTGGGATTCTGTCAAAAAATATGAAAAATACGCCATTTTGGACGTGAAAAAACGTACTTCTCTGATAACTCTTTCTAGCTAGTTTCAACTGGCATATTAGTGTGACCCACAATTTTCACGTACCTTTGCGAAAAAAATGCTCATGATTTTTTTCGAAAAATCCCTTAATATTTTAACAAAAATTCTCCTTGAAAACAGAGGTTTTCATCTTGATGCTTGGTGAAAATGCTGTTGCGATCACGATCAAACGTCAGGGGTCACCAGTGTGGGGATGCAAGGGGGTCCGTCAGTAGGGCGAACGGCGGAACCCACCTAACATTCACCAACATATCATAAACTTCATTCCTTCCCCGTCAGGTCGACGGTTCCGATTGACTTCACAAAACTTCTCTTCAGATCATTATGTTTAATAGTCTAGACACTGAACATTCGCTATGCACAACCCCGCGCACGACACGTCTCTAGTCCAACTCCGAGCGGACGACCTGCGGCAGGTCCGTAGTCGCCAAGAGCTATATCACAAGTGCGGGAAAAAGCTAAGACCGCATGGGACTCGGATTTATGCACACAGTAATAAAGTACCAAAACGTACCAGTCATCTCCTGTCCCCCCGCGTCCGGGGAGATCGGAGACGACTGTCACAGTAATCGAGCGAAGCAGGGATCCTACAGACCTACCAGAATTAGATTATCCAGTCAAAATTACACCTGCTTTTTCATGATATAACTTCCAGTCAATGGATATTCGGCCTTGTTCCCATAACAACTGTGGCATGTATGGTCTAAAATATATATATTTGAGAAAGGTAAACATATTGCGTTTAGAAAATACCATCAAGGTAATATCCAAAATATGGACCAATACTGCTGTTTTTTGTGATGTGTCACAAATATTCGAGCAAATTACGTTAAAAAGGTTCGAATAACTGCTGTAGGCCTATATCCAAGAACTTTGTACAAGTTATACCTACATCACTATACAAAACATGCAGTTTGTAGTATGGTTATAGATCCTAATCCAGATTACTTGGATTTAACACCTTTCCGGTAGTCAGATTTTATCGCCTTTTTACCTGCTATTATTTGGTACATCCCATAGGTGACAAATTAGCCATTTGTTTTTATTTTTTGGGGGTTCTAGTGGATGTTTGCATAAATCGACCCGCTAGAAATGAGATCTTTCAGTAGGCTAGGAGTTAATGTGATGGGCCCCAGTTACTAAAAGATAACCTTTACATAGAGCTCTGGGAGTTAATGCAATGGGCCCCAGTTACTACAAGATAACCTTATTGTTCAGAGCTCTAGGAGTTAATGGAATGGACCCAGTTACTACAATATAACCTTATTGTTCGGAGTTCTAGGGGTTAATGGAATGGGCCCCAGTTACTACAAGTTAACCTTATTGTTCAAAGCTCTAGGGGTTAATGGAATGGGCCCCAGTTACTACAAGATAACCTTATTGTTCAGAGCTCTAGGGGTTAATAGGCTGGACCCAGTTACTACAAGATAACCTTATTGTTCAAAGCTCTAGGGGTTAATAGGCTGGACCCAGTTACTACAAGATACCCTTATTGTTCAAAGCTCTAGGGGTTAATGAAATGGGCCCCAGTTACTACAAGATAACCTTTATATAGAGCTCTAGGAGTTAATGGGATGGACCCAGTTACTACAAGATAACCTTATTGTTCAGAGCTCTGGGGGGTAATAGGATGGACCCAGTTACTACAAGATAACCTTTATATAGAGCTCTAGGAGTTAATGGGATGGACCCATTTACTACAGGATAACCTTATTGTTCAAAGCTCTAGGGGTTAATAGGATGGATTCAGTTACTACAAGATAACCTTATTGTTCAGAGCTCTAGGGGTTAATAGGATGAACCCAGTTACTACAAGATAACCTTATTGTTTAAAGCTCTAGGGGTTAATAGGATGGACCCAGTTACTACAAGATAACCTTATTGTTCAGAGCTCTAGGGGGTAATAGGATGGACCCAGTTACTACAATATAACCTTATTGTTCAGAGCTCTAGGGGTTAAAATGATGGCCCCAGTTACTACAAGATAACCTTATTGTTCAGAGCTCTAGGAGTTAATGGAATGGACCCAGTTACTACAAGATAACCTTATCGTTCAAAGCTCTAGGGGTTAATAGGATGGACCCAGTTGCTACAAGTTATATTGCAAACGATTAATACGTACGATATATTATATGTTTCGAAGTACAGAATTCTTATTGATTTTACTTTCAACATTTTTAATATAGGACTACCGTAGGGTAGGCCTACAATGCGTGAAAGATGTTGATGTTTCGATTAATGGTAACCTGTCATGGAATTGACATTATTTAATTCAGTAGTATCCAAATGTGACAAACTGACAAGGTTAATTATGCATTCCAAGTAATCTTAAATGTTATCACAAATTATCACTACATGAGTTCGTAACACTCCTACACGATATTCAACAAAGCCCGAATAAAGTATCTGCTTACTTTGCAAGTGGGTAGATGCTTTTTTAGCTTTCTTATATCTTTCATTTTCGAGATACGTCGTTGATCTAATTTTTATGTATAAATATCAGTGATAATAATTGATTGCATAGCGTAAACTTAACAACACTGCTCAGCATTCAATGCTTTAATTTCTATGTTGTTGTTTTTTAAATAAATTGGTTCACTATTTGTTAAAGTAATTTTGGTTTCTTCTGGTCCAGATATTATTTTAAATGAAGCAGATTATTTTCAGTTACTTACAGCAGTATGTTATACATATGTAATGTATTATTATAGACAAATACATAAATAATTTCCAATGCAGCTCTGGCCTTGAACTTTCCTTAAAATATTCTGCTAACAAATCCTCACATAGGGCCCAGTGGACGGCTCAGTGGACGGAACAGCTATTTATGCCAAGTAAATTGCTACATCATCCGATATTACCCCTTACAGCGCGGGACCGACTTTAGACGTCAGAATATGACGAGCTAAAGCCGCTCTGTAAGAAATAACATATTTGCAATGGCCATAGACCCATAACACAGGTATTCAAATGAAGCAGAAAGAGCCAACTAAGATATTTATAATAATTTCAAATTAAAAAAAACTTTTGGTCTCCCTTGTTTGTATAAAGATATTTCAGCATTGTAATGGTTAAGATAGCGAGCTGAAGGCCATATACATATAGATAAACACGCATGATAAATACCTCACATAATGATTCAGCTTCAGATAATATGCTATCACATTATGCTATCGCATACATAATGTAGGCCTACTACTAAATTCGAAGGATGTGGGTGCAGAATGAATGTGGGAAACAATGCATTATTTTTCTTTGCCTAATTGCTACATCTTATAAGCAGACTGAAGAGTAAGACTACACACAGTACAGGCGAAAGACGAATGGGAGCTGTCGTCTATCGACGTATGTCGATCAATCAGCATGGTTCTCTTTGTGATTGCATTGCTACTTTTCTTTTTTTATTATTTGATATGGCCGCTAATTATTGCTAAGAATGCGGCACCGGATCCTTGTCTTCCAGGACCTAAACCTCTTCCCATCTTGGGTAACCTTTTTGAGTTAGTCACGTCTAAACCACACCATGCACTGATGGAGCTGGGCAAGAAATATGGCCCGATATGTAAAGTTCGCTTGCTGAATGAAAACTGCGTAGTGGTGACCGGTCTCCAATTGATCATGGAAGCAAGCATTGAGAAAGGGTACATATTTTCTGGGCGACCCTCCTCGTTTCGCATGAATAGTATGGTGAATGATGCTGGAGTGCTGGACTTTGGAGATTTAGATGAAATTGGCAGTATCGGCAGGAAAATAAGTATGAGAAGTATGAAGCCTTCTGGTGAAGCTATGTCGGAGCTAGAAACGGTGACCACAGACATCTTCGGCGACCTCTTGGATGACTGGTGCTCACTGTCTGGGACACCTCACCACCTCGGCGATGATTTAGCACGAGTTACTTGTCGTCTAATGCTGAGATTAATGGTAGGAGAGAGTGTGGGGCCATATAGTAAATCAGTAGATATGTTGCTGGAGCTTGAAGACCTCCATTTTCACGCTCTTGATAACAGTCGTACCGGTATGTTACTTGACACTTATCCTTGGCTTAGATTTCTTGGAAATAAAGCATGGACACTGATGAAAGAAGGCTATGAAGTTACTAACACATTTTTCGCCATCCACAAGGAGCACACTGAAGGAATGACAAAAGGGGACAAAGGCCATTGTATACTCCATATGATCATGAGTGATACAAATAAAGCTAAAATGTCCAATGACAAAATTGCTAAAGGAGTGTTAGTTACTTTGACACTTGGTGGTCTCACTACTACAGGCACTCTCCTGCACACATTTATAGGTGTATTGGCTCACTACCCACACATACAGACACGCATACAAGAAGAGATAGACGCCGTGATCGGTGACAAGTTACCACGTATTACAGACAGAGTGAACATGCCATACACAGAAGCCACAATACTGGATGTGATTAGAAACACCAGGATTCTACCTATGACCGGATCACACAAGACGATGAGTGACACTACCCTAGGAGGCTATGATATCCCTGAAGGAGTCACAGTTCTCCTTAGTCTCTGGTCAATCCACCATGACCCCGACTTCTGGCAGGACCCCTACTCCTACAACCCAGAACGGTTCCTCGATGCAGAAGGACAGCTGGTATCAGTAGATCACCCTAATAGGAAGCATATCCTGCCGTTTGGTGCCGGGCCACGGTCCTGTCCTGCAGAGGCTTTTGCCAGAGGTCGACTGTTTATGTTCCTCACCATGTTTTGCCAGAGATTTACTGTATGTCCAGAAGGACAACAAGATCCTGACTTTATGGATCCAAGAGGATATACCCTACATGGACTTATTATCGCTCCACCGCAACAAAAGCTCATTTTACACGACAGGCGAGTAACGTTCTAAACGTGACGTTAGATTTGTCCAATAACTACGATAATTCTGACTTGTTCCGGAAAAAAGTTTAGTTCTGACTTGACCAAAGTTTTGTTTCAGGCACGTAGTCACTCGATAAAGAGGCAGCACTGATTATGAGGGTCTGATAAAATGAGGATTCAAAAAGTAACTGGACGTGCGGAAAGACAATGGTAAGATATTAAAATATCCACAGCGTGTATTATAATTCACATTATTGTGATTCACTAAATCAAGCGTTTAAATATACAAAAGTCATATCAGTTTGTTTACTGCCATATCAACGTGTTGGCATCATAAACATAATTATACATTTTGTGTTAGTACTGGATACCCCAATCATAATAAGTGCATTGTGATGTGTATTAATTAATGGTTCGACGATTTATATAAACTATTGTAAATCTCCCTCTATATATATATCCATAACCTTAGATACTGTGCACCGAAGTGACATTGATAAAATGACTGTACGCCAAGTAAAAGATTTTGAAGCTGAAATAAAGAACGTCTTTTTAATATGAATGAGTTTCAGACTTTTGTCTCAAAATTACAGAAGCGTATGAGAGTTATGATTTAAAAACTTGGTGTTTAAAAGTGCGTGCTAAGTGATTAAATATGCATGTAAAATGTTGAGAAAACGTTTATAGAAAACGTAAATGTTTAATCACACACTAAATGATCAATTATAATCTTACTGTATGATTTTAATCGACATACCGAACATTATGCGTTTTAATAAATTCCTTTATTGAGAAGAGAAAACTTTAATTATTTTCTAAATCTATATTTAATGTCTTACTATTAATAAAGTATTTTAAAATAATACAATAACAAATCAATAAAAATGAGTCCGTATCGTCATATGATTACATTGTATCTGTTCACTTTCAGGTCATTTTGTCAGCTCTTATAGATATACATCATCTTATGCTCCTAGTTATTTATTGTGGGTATTTACCTTTGTTTTACAATGTTTAAATGTCAATAAAAATCTATGTCTGTTCGCTATGGTTTGTCTATCCACCTATCAACTTGTATTTTTAAAACCAAATGTATTATCATATATTTATTTTATTGTCAAAATAATATCACAACGCTCGTGTTGGGCAGCAGAGTTGACAGCAGAATTGGACAAAAACACATCTCTATCAACACGAAGTAAATAGACAGTCGATTATAATCACCCAACATAATTGGTATGAAATGTTGTAACAAACTAAACGTTGATATGGTAAATGATGTAAAAAAATAGAATGATTTCTATGGACACGAACACGAAAGCAGCCATCTGTAACTGCCAGTCGGCCATTTCGAATTTAATATATCCATTGTTTAATGGATTAGCATTGTGTATCACAGGACAGTTTATGTAATACTATAAATTACTCTACCTATCATACAAGATGTCCGACACATGAGCGAAATTAAAAAAATGTCCGCCAGTCAGCCGGTTGGAATTTTACATTCGTCAAATTTGTTATAATGCTAGGCATATCCTCGTATAACAACATGTGGGTGAGTGAATTGCTCTACGTCGCTTTCTGCACAATCCTGGCAATATGGCGACAGAAGGAATCCCGAAGTCGGGACTGTGCCCTACTTTTATCGAATGACTTCAAGGGTTATTTATAGCGCATTAGTACCATAGTACTAATAGTACATTACATAGTACCACAAACAGCACTACTCCAGGCATTTGAACAGTTTGGAGCACTGTATATGCACAACCCCAATAACAAAAATCCTACCCGGTCGTGATTCGAGCCACAACCGGATCGAATGAGCCATCGGGGCCGGCCTATAACAACAGGTCAATTATTTGCAAAATTTCTAAAATATTCAGCAAATCGGGTACAAATTGCCGCCAGTACACTCATTTTTTTGGATTTTTCTGCTAAAATTGTCATCGGACATCATTGTGTAAGCACATTTAGTTGTTTTCATGTGTTATAAGTGTATTTTGCATCGTTTTCAAGATACGTGAATATTGCCAAATTCTGAAAAATTAAAATGTTCGTTAAATGGACCTTTTGAATTTTTCGTTCCCAAAAGCTAAACATGTCGTTGGCTAAATAGAACATGCTTACCAAATTAAATGAAGATGTGTTGTATTTTTTTCTGCAAGCGCACTAAAGAGGGTTTCTTTGTTAGTTGCCCTATAAATTTAAAGGTTGATTATTTTGGGATCCAAATATCTTCGAATAATTACCTAATGGCATACAATGGTTCTGTGAAATATAAAAATGCAGGGGTTCACATATAGTTTGGCTATTATTTGCAAAAAAATAACTGCGGCTGCGACGGTGGTGGACCTGTCGGAATCTGTAAGCAGTCCGCCTTCGGAGGTCGGCTTAATTACTGGCCAACGTCATTCTTATGTGAGTGGTGTAAGCTCCCGGATCACTTTTTGCACACTTTGTTTTTTTACGAATAAACTAAGCGCAACAAATACTGTCGAACACATAACAGTGTCATTAACCGACTAGTGGTCCATCAAATGCTAATTATGACGGTACTTATAAGGAACCCTATGATGTAGCAGCACAGTAATTATTTTTAGTAATTAACCCTTGAAGGGCTGCAATATCAAATTTAAATTTAAACCCACTTGCAGATGTGTCTCGCTACCGCGACCCACAGCATCAAAATTACTTAGATTTGTAACTTTAGAGTAAAAACATATGACAATCTAGCCACTTAATGCTGATCTCTCCTTCAAATTGTGTTGTATAAATAATGAAGGCTGAAAAAGGCTTTATACGTGATCAGCACTTTAAGGTTATTAGTACGGGGCAGGAAGGCAGCATTACATAGGCCTACTATTAGAGTAACACAGTATATCGCGGCAGGAAGGTACCATTACATAGGCCTACTATTATAGTAGCACAGTACATTGCGGTAGGAAGGTACCATTACATAGGCCTACTTTTATAGTAGCACATTATATCGGGGCAGGAAGGCAGCACTACATAGGACTACTTTTAGAGTAGCACAGTACATCGCAGCAGGAAGGTACCATTACATAGGCCTACTGTTATAATGGCACAGTATATCGCGACAGGAAGGCAGCATTACATAGGCCTACTATTAGAGTAACACAGTATATCGGCGCAGGAAGGTACCATTACATAGGCCTACTATTATAGTAACACAGTATATCGGGGCAGGAAGGCAGCATGTGTTACTATAATAGTAGGCCTATGTAATGTTGTCTTCCTGCCCCGACATACTGTGTTACTGCAGCATTACATAGGCCTAGTATTATAGTGACACAGTATATCGGGGCAGGAGGGCAGCATTATATAGGCCTACTATTATAGTAACACAGTATATCGGGGCAGGAAGTCAGCATTATATAGGACCTACTATTATAGGGCACGGTATATCGCGGCAGGAAGGCAGCATTACATAGGCCTACTATTATAGTGGCACAGTATATCGCGGCAGGAAGGCAGCATTACATAGGCCTACTTTTATAGTAACACAGTATATCGGGGCAGGAAGGTACCATTACATAGGCCTACTATTATAGTGGCACAGTATATCGCGGGGGCAGGAAGGCACCATTACATAAGCCTACTATTATAGTAGCACAGTATATCGGGACAGGAAGGCAGCATTACATAGGCCTACTATTATAGTAACACAGTATATCGCGGGGGGAAAAGGCAGCATTACATAGGCCTACTATTATAGTAACACAGTATATCGGGGCAGGAAGGTACCATTACATAGGCCTACTATTATAGTAACACAGTATATCGGGACAAGAAGGCAGCATTACATAGGCCTACTATTATAGTAACACAGTATATCGGGACAGGATGGCAGCATTACATTGGCCTACTATTATAGTAGCACAGTATATCGGGACAGGAAGGCAGCATTGTATAGGCCTACTATTATAGTAGCACAGTATATCGCGGCAGGAAGGCAGCATTACATAGGCCTACTATTATAGTAACACAGTATATCGGGGCAGGAAGGTACCATTACATAGGCCTACTATTATAGTAGCACAGTATATCGGGGCAGGAAGGCAGCATTATATAGGCCTACTATTATAGTAGCACAGTATATCGGGGCAGGAAGGCAGCATTACATAAGCCTACTATTATAGTAACACAGTATATCGGGGCAGGAAGGCAGCATTACATAGGCCTACTATTATAGTAACACAGTATATCGGGGCAGGAAGGCAGCATTACATAGGCCTACTATTATAGTAGCACAGTATATCGAGGCAGGTGGGTACATTACATAGGCCTACTATTATAGTAACACAGTATATCGAGGCAGGAAGGCAGCATTATATAGGCCTACTATTATAGTAACACAGTATATCGCGGCAGGAAGGTACCATTACATAGGCCTACTATTATAGTAGCACAGTATATCGGGGCAGGAAGGCAGCCTTACATAGGCCTACTATTATAGTTGCACAGTATATCGGGGCAGGAAGGCAGCATTACATAGGCCTACTATTATAGTAGCACAGAATATCGGGGCAGGAAGGCAGCATTATATATGCCTACTATTATAGTAGCACAGTATATCGGGGCAGGAAGGCAGCATTACATAGGCCTACTATTATAGTAACACAGTATATCGGGGCAGGAAGGTACCATTACATAGGCCTACTATTATAGTAGCACAGTATATCGGGGCAGGAAGGCAGCATTACATAGGCCTACTATTATAGTAGCACAGTATATCGGGGCAGGAAGGCAACATTATATAGGCCTACTATTATAGTAGCAAAGTATATCAGGGCAGGAAGGCAGCATTACATAGGCCTACTATTATAGTAACACAGTATATCGGGGCAGGAAGGTACCATTACATAGGCCTACTATTATAGTAGCACAGTATATCGGGGCAGGAAGGCAGCATTACATAGGCCTACTATTATAGTAACACAGTATATCGCGGGGGGCAGGAAGGCCGCATTACATAGGCCTACTATTATAGTAACACAGTATATCGCGGGGGCAGGAAGGCAGCATTGCATAGGCCTACTATTATAGTAACACATATATCGCGGGGGCAGGAAGGCAGCATTACATAGGCCTACTATTATAGTAACACAGTATATCGCGGGGGGCAGGAAGGCAGCATTACATAGGCCTACTATTATAGTAAAACAGTATATCGCGGCAGGAAGGTACCATTACATAGGCCTACTATTATAGTGGCACAGTATATCGCGGCAGGAAGGTACCATTACATAGGCCTACTATTATAGTAACACAGTATATCGGGGCAGGAAGGCACCATTACATAGGCCTACTATTATAGTAACACAGTATATCGGGGCAGGAAGGCAGCATTACATAGGCCTACTATTATAGTAACACAGTATATCGCGGGGGCAGGAAGGCAGCATTACATAGGCCTACTATTATAGTAACACAGTATATCGCGGGGGCAGGAAGGCAGCATTACATAGGCCTACTATTATAGTAACACAGTATATCGCGGGGGGCAGGAAGGCCGCATTACATAGGCCTACTATTATAGTAAAACAGTATATCGCAGCAGGAAGGTACCATTACATAGGCCTACTATTATAGTGGCACAGTATATTGCGACAGGAAGGTACCATTACATAGGCCTACTATTATAGTAACACAGTATATCGGGGCAGGAAGGCACCATTACATAGGCCTACTATTATAGTAACACAGTATATCGGGGCAGGAAGGCAGCATTACATAGGCCTACTATTAGAGTAGCACAGTATATCGCGGCAGGAAGACAGCATTACATAGGCCTACTATTAGAGTAACACAGTATATCGTGGGGGCAGGAAGGCAGCATTACATAGGCCTACTATTATAGTAACACGGTATATCGCGGGGGCAGGAAGGCAGCATTACATAGGCCTACTATCATAATAATAATAATTGGTGTTTATTCAACTAAAAAGACATGGCAGCCAAAAGGCTGAAGAATTGTCATTTTACATAAAAAATTAAATACAAGATATACATGATGCGATATTAAAATTGAATGAGTTAAATAAGTTAAATAAGTTAGATAAGTTAAGTAAGTTAAAAGGCATTTTCCGGAAACACATGATCTGCAGGCACAATGACTAGGTAGAGTATATCAAACATTATTCAATAATTTAATAAAAGCTGAGAGCTGAAACGACCAGACTTGGTAGGCATAGTGGATAATTTGTTCTTATTACGGAGATTGTGGTGATGACACTTGCCCCTACGGGGTGGTAACCAGTTGCTAAAATCAGTGCTTTCGGCAAGTCCACTGGCAAAGTTCAAACATAGTTTTGTACGTCTCTCAGACAGGGTTGGTAGTCCTGAGATATGTCTGGCTTCGTTGTAACTGGAGTCAGGTGGTAACACTCTGAGGACCTGCCTCTGTACCTGCTCCAGGACATCAGACTGCTGGATGGTGAGTCCTGGGTGCCAAACCGGGGCAGCATACTCCAGCAAAGGTCGCACGAAAGTACAGTAGCACCTCACCAAGTCACCTAACTGAACACCAGAGCGCTTAAGAATAGTGATAAAATATTTGCGTGTGTTCGCTTTGGCCACCATACTGTCTATTTGCTGGTCCCACTTCAAATTGTACTGGATCACTACACCAAGCAGTTTCATGGCTGTCACATGTGGTATGATCTCCGTACCCCTCGCAGTAATGTTGGTAAAGTCTTGGTCTTTGTTGCAAGCAGTGATATGCATTGTGCTGCATTTGGCGCCATTGATGAGCATGTGGTCGTCGCTGGCAGTGTCACATATTTCATTCATTGCCTGTTGCAGAGCCGGATTGTTATTGGCTGTGGGCTTACTACGTGATGCAACTGTGATGTCGTCCACAAATTTCCAGCGATCAGGTTGAAATTCGGCTACGTTGTTTACCATGGCCAAGAATACAACTGGGCCAACCTTGGTACCCTGAGGTACTCCACATGTGACGTCATACCAGTCTGACGTGGCCCCGTTGACCTTAACACGTTGTTTCCGACCAGACAGGAAGCTGCCGATCCATGGTAGTATTTCTTTCCGCACATTCATATTCAATAGTTTATTTAGGGCCACAGTAATGTCAACTCGATCAAATGCTTTGCTGTAGTCAATTGCGAGAAAGTCTGCACTTTGACCATCCTGTAACGCCTGGTGAGCGTACTGTACCAGCTGCACAAGGTAATGGTTGGTGGATCTGCCTTTACGGTTACCAAACTGGCTGTGGTCAAGGCTCGACTCCATGTCAGCCATCATCCACCTGGTGATGAAGCTTTCAGCAACCTTGGCTAGTGTCGGTGTGAGGGACACAGGACGCAGCTTATCCATGGATGGTGTGGGTGTAACTTTAGGTACAGGAACCACTGTGGCCTGTTTCCATTCCACAGGGACCACTCCCTCACGCAGCGACGCATTCATGATGTCACAGAACGGTTCGCTGATCTCAAAAGCGAACCGTTTAAGCACTTGATTAGGCAGGTTGTCTGGGCCTGGCGCCTTATGGGCCTTCACTTTCGAGAGTTCTTTCCACGCCTGTGATCTTGTAATGGTTGGTGGAGGTGTAGCACTGGGTAGGTATGCAGGTAGCTGGGCGGTGTTTAGAGAGGGCAATGTGGAACAAATGGCACCAAAGTGGTTATTTATTCCACTTGCCAATTCGTCTGCGGTGTTTTTCTCGTGCCCAGGTATGGATATACTGCCTTTCTTTTTATCCATCCCTGCTATCTGTTTGATGGTTGTGAACCATGATCTCGGATTTGTAGATTTATAGTAACACAGTATGTCGGGGCAGGAAGACAACATTACATGGGCCTACTATTATAGTAACACAGTATATCGCGGGGGCAGAAAGGCAGCATTACATAAGCCTACTATTATAGTAACACAGTATATCGGGGCAGGAAGGCAGCATTACATAGGCCTACTATTAGAGTACCACAGTATATCGCGGCAAGAAAGCAGCATGACATAGGCCTACTATTAGAGTAACACAGTATATCGGGGCAGGAAGACAGCATTACATAGGCCTACTATTATAGTAACACAGTATATCGGGGTAGGAAGGCAGCATTACATAGGCCTACTATTAGAGTACCACAGTATATCGCGGCAGGAGAGCAGCATTACATAGGCCTACTATTATAGTAACACAGTATATCGCGGCATGAAGGCTGCATTACATAGGCCTACTATTATAGTAACACAGTATATCGGGGCAGGAAGGCAGCATTACATAGACCTACTATCAGAGTAGCACAGTATATCGCGGCAGGAAGGCAGCATCACATAGGCCTACTATTATAGTGGCACAGCATATCGGGGCAGGAAGGCAGCATTACATAGGCCTACTATTATAGTAACACAGTATATCGCGGGGGCAGGAAGACAGCATTACATAGGCCTACTATTAGAGTAACACAGTATATCGTGGGGGCAGGAAGGCAGCATTACATAGGCCTACTATTATAGTAACACGGTATATCGCGGGGGCAGGAAGGCAGCATTACATAGGCCTACTATTATTGTGGCACAGTATATCGCGGCAGGAAGGTACCATTACATAGGCCTACTATTATAGTAACACAGTATATCGGGGCAGGAAGGTACCATTACATAGGCCTACTATTATAGTAACACAGCATATCGGGACAGGAAGGCAGCATTACATAGGCCTACTATTATAGTAACACAGTATATCGGGACAGGATGGCAGCATTACATTGGCCTACTATTATAGTAACACAGTATATCGGGACAGGAAGGCAGCATTGTATAGGCCTACTATTATAGTAGCACAGTATATCGCGGCAGGAAGGCAGCATTACATAGGCCTACTATTATAGTAACACAGTATATCGGGGCAGGAAGGTACCATTACATAGGCCTACTATTATAGTAGCACAGTATATCGGGGCAGGAAGTTAGCATTATATAGGCCTACTATTATAGTAGCACAGTATATCGGGGCAGGAAGGCAGCATTACATAGGCCTACTATTATAGTAACACAGTATATCGGGGCAGGAAGGCAGCATTACATAGGCCTACTATTATAGTAACACAGTATATCGAGGCAGGAAGGCAGCATTATATAGGCCTACTATTATAGTAACACAGTATATCGCGGCAGGAAGGTACCATTACATAGGCCTACTATTATAGTAGCACAGTATATCGGGGCAGGAAGGCAGCCTTACATAGGCCTACTATTATAGTAGCACAGTATATCGGGGCAGGAAGGCAGCATTACATAGGCCTACTATTATAGTAGCACATTATATCGGGGCAGGAAGGCAGCATTATATATGCCTACTATTATAGTAGCACAGTATATCGGGGCAGGAAGGCAGCATTACATAGGCCTACTATTATAGTAACACAGTATATCGGGGCAGGAAGGTACCATTACATAGGCCTACTATTATAGTAGCACAGTATATCGGGGCAGGAAGGCAGCATTATATAGGCCTACTATTATAGTAGCACAGTATATCGGGGCAGGAAGGCAACATTATATAGGCCTACTATTATAGTAGCAAAGTATATCGGGGCAGGAAGGCAGCATTACATAGGCCTACTATTATAGTAAC
Organism: Flabesymbios commensalis; assembly: GCA_964017125.1. Classification (NCBI taxonomy): domain Eukaryota; kingdom Metazoa; phylum Annelida; class Polychaeta; order Terebellida; family Flabelligeridae; genus Flabesymbios; species Flabesymbios commensalis. The sequence goes on from OZ024915.1 coordinate 57,139,990, forward strand.
ACAGTATATCGGGGCAGGAAGGTACCATTACATAGGCCTACTATTATAGTAGCACAGTATATCGGGGCAGGAAGGCAGCATTACATAGGCCTACTATTATAGTAACACAGTATATCGCGGGGGCAGGAAGGCAGCATTACATAGGTCTACTATTATAGTAACACAGTATATCGCGGGGGCAGGACGGCAGCATTACATAGGCCTACTATTATAGTAACACAGTATATCGCGGGGGGCAGGAAGGCAGCATAACATAGGCCTACTATTATAGTAAAACAGTATATCGCGGCAGGAAGGTACCATTACATAGGCCAACTATTATAGTGGCACAGTATATCGCGGCAGGAAGGTACCATTACATAGGCCTACTATTATAGTAGCACAGTATATCGGGGCAGGAAGGCACCATTACATAGGCCCACTATTATAGTAACACAGTATATCGGGGCAGGAAGGCAGCATTACATAGGCCTACTATTAGAGTAGCACAGTATATCGCGGCAGGAAGACAGCATTACATAGGCCTACTATTAGAGTAACACAGTATATCGTCGGGGCAGGAAGGCAGCATTACATAGGCCTACTATTATAGTAACACGGTATATCGCGGGGGCAGGAAAGCAGCATTACATAGGCCTACTATTATAGTAACACAGTATGTCGGGGCAGGAAGACAACATTACATAGGCCTATTATTATAGTAACACAGTATATCGCGGGGGCAGAAAGGCAGCATTACATAAGCCTACTATTATAGTAACACAGTATATCGGGGCAGGAAGGCAGCATTACATAGGCCTACTATTAGAGTACCACAGTATATCGCGGCAGGAAAGCAGCATGACATAGGCCTACTATTAGAGTAACAAAGTATATCGGAGCAGGAAGACAGCATTACATAGGCCTACTATTATAGTAACAAAGTATATCGGGGCAGGAAGGCAGCATTACATAGGCCTACTATTAGAGTACCACAGTATATCGCGGCAGGAGAGCAGCATTACATAGGCCTACTATTATAGTAACACAGTATATCGCGGCATGAAGGCAGCATTAAATAGGCCTACTATTATAGTAACACAGTATATCGGAGCAGGAAGGCAGCATTACATAGACCTACTATCAGAGTAGCACAGTATATCGCGGCAGGAAGGCAGCATTACATAGGCCTACTATTATAGTGGCACAGTATATCGGGGCAGGAAGGCAGCATTACATAGGCCTACTATTATAGTAACACAGTATATCGCGGGGGCAGGAAGACAGCATTTCATAGGCCTACTATCATAGTAACACAGTATATGGCGGGGGAAGGAAGGCAGCATTACAAAGGCCTTCTATTATAGTAACACAGTATATCGCGGGGGGCAGGAAGGCAGCATTACATAGGCCTACTATTATAGTAACACAGTCTATCGCGAAGCAGGAAGGCAGCATTACATAGGCCTACTATTAGAGTAGCAGAGTATATCGGGGCAGGAATGTACCTTTACATAGGCCTACTATTATAGTAACACAGTATATCGCGGCAGGAAGGTACCATTACATAGGCCTACTATTATAGTGACACAGTATATCGCGGCAGGAAGGTACCATTACATAGGCCGACTATTATAGTGGCACAGTATATCGCGGCAGGAAGGTACCATTACATAGGCCTACTATTATAGTAACACAGTATATCGGGGCAGGAAGGCACCATTACATAGGACTACTATTATAGTAACACAGTATATCGCGGCAGGAAGGTACCATTACATAGGCCTACTATTATAGTGGCACAGTATATCGCGGCAGGAAGGTACCATTACATAGGCCTACAATTATAGTAACACAGCATATCGGGGCAGGAAGGCACCATTACATAGGCCTACTATTATAGTAACACAGTATATCGGGGCAGGAAGGCACCATTACATAGGCCTACTATTATAGTAACACAGTATATCGCGGCAGGAAGGCAGCATTACATAGGCCTACTATTATAGTAACACAGTATATCGGGGCAGGAAGGCAGCATTACATAGGCCTACTTTTAGAGTAGCACAGTATATCGGGGCAGGAAGGCAGCATTACATAGGTCTACTATTATACTGACACAGTATATCGGGGCAGGAAGGTACCATTACATAGGCTTACTATTATAGTAACACAGTATATCGCGGGGGCAGGAAGGCAGCATTACATAGGCCTACTATTATAGTAACACAGTATATCGGGGCAGGAAGGCAGCATTACATAGGCCTACTATTAGAGTACCACAGTATATCAGGGCAGGAAGGCACCATTACATAGGCCTACTATTATAGTAACACAGTATATCGGGACAGAAAGGCAGCATTACATAGGCCTACAATTAGAGTAGCACAGTATATCGCGGCAGGAAGACAGCATTACATAGGCCTAATATTAGAGTAACACAGTATATCGCGGGGGCAGGATATGTACCTTCCTGCCGCGATATACTGTGTCACTATAATAGTAGGCCTATGTAATGGTACCTTCTTGCCGCGATATACTGTGTTACTATAATAGTAGGCCTATGTAAAGGTACATTCCTGCCCCGATATACTGTGCTACTCTAATAGCAGGAATGTACCTTTACATAGGCCTACTATTATAGTAACACAGTAAATCGCGGCAGGAAGGTACCATTACATAGGCCTACTATTATAGTGACACAGTATATCACGGCAGGAAGGTACCATTACATAGGCCTACTATTATAGTGGCACAGTATATCGCGGCAGGAAGGTACCATTACATAGGCCTACTATTATAGTAACACAGTATATCGGGGCAGGAAGGCACCATTACATAGGCCTACTATTATAGTAACACAGTATATCGGGGCAGTAAGGCACCATTACATAGGCCTACTATTATAGTAACACAGTATATCGCGGCAGGAAGGTAGCATTACATAGGCCTACTATTATAGTAACACAGTATATCGGGGCAGGAAGGCAGCATTACATAGGCCTACTTTTAGAGTAGCACAGTATATCGGGGCAGGAAGACACCATTACATAGGCCTACTATTATAGCAACACAGTATATCGCGGCAGGAAGGCAGCATTACATAGGCCTACTATTATAGTAACACAGTATATCGGGGCAGGAAGGCAGCATTACATAGGCCTACGTTTAGAGTAGCACAGTATATCGGGGCAGGAAGGCAGCATTACATAGGCCTACTATTATACTGACACAGTTTATCGGGGCAGGAAGGTACCATTACATAGGCCTACTATTATAGTAACACAGTATATCGCGGGGGCAGGAAGGCAGCATTACATAGGCCTACTATTATAGTAACACAGTATATCGGGGCAGGAAGGCAGCATTACATAGGCCTACTATTGGAGTACCACAGTATTTCAGGGCAGGAAGGCACCATTACATAGGCCTACTATTATAGTAACACAGTATATCGGGACAGGAAGGCAGCATTACATAGGCCTACAGTTAGAGTAGCACAGTATATCGCGACAGGAAGACAGCATTACATAGGCCTACTATTAGAGTAACACAATATATCGCGGGGGCAGGAAGGCAGCATTACATAGGCCTACTATTATAGTAACACAGTATATCGCGGGAGCAGGAAGGCAGCATTACATAGGCCTACTATTATAGTAACACAGTATATCGGGGCAGGAAGGCAACATTACATAGGCCTACTATTATAGTAACACAGTATATCGCGGGGGCAGAAAGGCAGCATTACATAGGCCTACTATTATAGTAACACAGTATATCGGGGCAGGAAGGCAGCATTACATAGGCCTACTATTAGAGTACCACAGTATATCGCGACACGAAGGTAGCATTACATAGGCCTACTATTAGAGTAACACAGTATATCGTGGCAGGAAGGCAGCATCACATAGGCCTACAATTAGAGTAACACAGTATATCGCGGGGGCAGGAAGACGGCATTACATAGGCCTACTATTATAGTAACACAGTATATCGCGGGAGCAGGAAGGCAGCATTACATTGGCCTACTATTATAGTAACACAGAATATCAGGGCAGGAAAGCAACATTACATAGGCCTACTATTATAGTAACACAGTATATCGCGGGGGCAGAAAGGCAGCATTACATAGGCCTACTATTATAGTAACACAGTATATCGGGGCAGGAAGGCAGCATTACATAGGCCTACTATTATAGTAACACAGTAAATCGGGGCAGGAAGGCAGCATCACATAGGCCTACTATTAGAGTAGGACAGTATATCGCGGCAGGAAGGCAGCATTGCATAGGCCTACTATTGTAGTGGCACAGTATATCGCGGCAGGAAGGCAGCATTACATAGGCCTACTATTATACTGACACAGTATATCGGGGCAGGAAGGTACCATTACATAGGCTTACTATTATAGTAACACAGTATATCGCGGGGGCAGGAAGGCAGCATTACATAGGCCTACTATTATAGTAACACAGTATATCGGGGCAGGAAGGCAGCATTACATAGGCCTACTATTAGAGTACCACAGTATATCAGGGCAGGAAGGCACCATTACATAGGCCTACTATTATAGTAACACAGTATATCGGGACAGAAAGGCAGCATTACATAGGCCTACAATTAGAGTAGCACAGTATATCGCGGCAGGAAGACAGCATTACATAGGCCTAATATTAGAGTAACACAGTATATCGCGGGGGCAGGATATGTACCTTCCTGCCGCGATATACTGTGTCACTATAATAGTAGGCCTATGTAATGGTACCTTCTTGCCGCGATATACTGTGTTACTATAATAGTAGGCCTATGTAAAGGTACATTCCTGCCCCGATATACTGTGCTACTCTAATAGCAGGAATGTACCTTTACATAGGCCTACTATTATAGTAACACAGTAAATCGCGGCAGGAAGGTACCATTACATAGGCCTACTATTATAGTGACACAGTATATCACGGCAGGAAGGTACCATTACATAGGCCTACTATTATAGTGGCACAGTATATCGCGGCAGGAAGGTACCATTACATAGGCCTACTATTATAGTAACACAGTATATCGGGGCAGGAAGGCACCATTACATAGGCCTACTATTATAGTAACACAGTATATCGGGGCAGGAAGGCACCATTACATAGGCCTACTATTAGGGTACCACAGTATATCGGGGCAGGAAGGTACCATTACATAGGCCTACTATTATAGTACCACAGTATATCGGGGCAGGAAGGCACCATTACATAGGCCTACTATTATAGTAACACAGTATATCGGGGCAGGAAGGCAGCATTACATAGGCCTACTATTAGAGTAGCACAGTATATCGCGGCAGGAAGACAGCATTACATAGGCCTACTATTAGAGTAACACAGTATATCGTGGGGGCAGGAAGGCAGCATTACATAGGCCTACTATTATAGTAACACGGTATATCGCGGGGGCAGGAAGGCAGCATTACATAGGCCTACTATCATAATAATAATAATTGGTGTTTATTCAACTAAAAAGACATGGCAGCCAAAAGGCTGAAGAATTGTCATTTTACATAAAAAATTAAATACAAGATATACATGATGCGATATTAAAATTGAATGAGTTAAATAAGTTAAATAAGTTAGATAAGTTAAGTAAGTTAAAAGGCATTTTCCGGAAACACATGATCTGCAGGCACAATGACTAGGTAGAGTATATCAAACATTATTCAATAATTTAATAAAAGCTGAGAGCTGAAACGACCAGACTTGGTAGGCATAGTGGATAATTTGTTCTTATTACGGAGATTGTGGTGATGACACTTGCCCCTACGGGGTGGTAACCAGTTGCTAAAATCAGTGCTTTCGGCAAGTCCACTGGCAAAGTTCAAACATAGTTTTGTACGTCTCTCAGACAGGGTTGGTAGTCCTGAGATATGTCTGGCTTCGTTGTAACTGGAGTCAGGTGGTAACACTCTGAGGACCTGCCTCTGTACCTGCTCCAGGACATCAGACTGCTGGATGGTGAGTCCTGGGTGCCAAACCGGGGCAGCATACTCCAGCAAAGGTCGCACGAAAGTACAGTAGCACCTCACCAAGTCACCTAACTGAACACCAGAGCGCTTAAGAATAGTGATAAAATATTTGCGTGTGTTCGCTTTGGCCACCATACTGTCTATTTGCTGGTCCCACTTCAAATTGTACTGGATCACTACACCAAGCAGTTTCATGGCTGTCACATGTGGTATGATCTCCGTACCCCTCGCAGTAATGTTGGTAAAGTCTTGGTCTTTGTTGCAAGCAGTGATATGCATTGTGCTGCATTTGGCGCCATTGATGAGCATGTGGTCGTCGCTGGCAGTGTCACATATTTCATTCATTGCCTGTTGCAGAGCCGGATTGTTATTGGCTGTGGGCTTACTACGTGATGCAACTGTGATGTCGTCCACAAATTTCCAGCGATCAGGTTGAAATTCGGCTACGTTGTTTACCATGGCCAAGAATACAACTGGGCCAACCTTGGTACCCTGAGGTACTCCACATGTGACGTCATACCAGTCTGACGTGGCCCCGTTGACCTTAACACGTTGTTTCCGACCAGACAGGAAGCTGCCGATCCATGGTAGTATTTCTTTCCGCACATTCATATTCAATAGTTTATTTAGGGCCACAGTAATGTCAACTCGATCAAATGCTTTGCTGTAGTCAATTGCGAGAAAGTCTGCACTTTGACCATCCTGTAACGCCTGGTGAGCGTACTGTACCAGCTGCACAAGGTAATGGTTGGTGGATCTGCCTTTACGGTTACCAAACTGGCTGTGGTCAAGGCTCGACTCCATGTCAGCCATCATCCACCTGGTGATGAAGCTTTCAGCAACCTTGGCTAGTGTCGGTGTGAGGGACACAGGACGCAGCTTATCCATGGATGGTGTGGGTGTAACTTTAGGTACAGGAACCACTGTGGCCTGTTTCCATTCCACAGGGACCACTCCCTCACGCAGCGACGCATTCATGATGTCACAGAACGGTTCGCTGATCTCAAAAGCGAACCGTTTAAGCACTTGATTAGGCAGGTTGTCTGGGCCTGGCGCCTTATGGGCCTTCACTTTCGAGAGTTCTTTCCACGCCTGTGATCTTGTAATGGTTGGTGGAGGTGTAGCACTGGGTAGGTATGCAGGTAGCTGGGCGGTGTTTAGAGAGGGCAATGTGGAACAAATGGCACCAAAGTGGTTATTTATTCCACTTGCCAATTCGTCTGCGGTGTTTTTCTCGTGCCCAGGTATGGATATACTGCCTTTCTTTTTATCCATCCCTGCTATCTGTTTGATGGTTGTGAACCATGATCTCGGATTTGTAGATTTATAGTAACACAGTATGTCGGGGCAGGAAGACAACATTACATGGGCCTACTATTATAGTAACACAGTATATCGCGGGGGCAGAAAGGCAGCATTACATAAGCCTACTATTATAGTAACACAGTATATCGGGGCAGGAAGGCAGCATTACATAGGCCTACTATTAGAGTACCACAGTATATCGCGGCAAGAAAGCAGCATGACATAGGCCTACTATTAGAGTAACACAGTATATCGGGGCAGGAAGACAGCATTACATAGGCCTACTATTATAGTAACACAGTATATCGGGGTAGGAAGGCAGCATTACATAGGCCTACTATTAGAGTACCACAGTATATCGCGGCAGGAGAGCAGCATTACATAGGCCTACTATTATAGTAACACAGTATATCGCGGCATGAAGGCTGCATTACATAGGCCTACTATTATAGTAACACAGTATATCGGGGCAGGAAGGCAGCATTACATAGACCTACTATCAGAGTAGCACAGTATATCGCGGCAGGAAGGCAGCATCACATAGGCCTACTATTATAGTGGCACAGCATATCGGGGCAGGAAGGCAGCATTACATAGGCCTACTATTATAGTAACACAGTATATCGCGGGGGCAGGAAGACAGCATTACATAGGCCTACTATTAGAGTAACACAGTATATCGTGGGGGCAGGAAGGCAGCATTACATAGGCCTACTATTATAGTAACACGGTATATCGCGGGGGCAGGAAGGCAGCATTACATAGGCCTACTATTATTGTGGCACAGTATATCGCGGCAGGAAGGTACCATTACATAGGCCTACTATTATAGTAACACAGTATATCGGGGCAGGAAGGTACCATTACATAGGCCTACTATTATAGTAACACAGTATATCGGGACAGGAAGGCAGCATTACATAGGCCTACTATTATAGTAACACAGTATATCGGGACAGGATGGCAGCATTACATTGGCCTACTATTATAGTAACACAGTATATCGGGACAGGAAGGCAGCATTGTATAGGCCTACTATTATAGTAGCACAGTATATCGCGGCAGGAAGGCAGCATTACATAGGCCTACTATTATAGTAACACAGTATATCGGGGCAGGAAGGTACCATTACATAGGCCTACTATTATAGTAGCACAGTATATCGGGGCAGGAAGTTAGCATTATATAGGCCTACTATTATAGTAGCACAGTATATCGGGGCAGGAAGGCAGCATTACATAGGCCTACTATTATAGTAACACAGTATATCGGGGCAGGAAGGCAGCATTACATAGGCCTACTATTATAGTAACACAGTATATCGAGGCAGGAAGGCAGCATTATATAGGCCTACTATTATAGTAACACAGTATATCGCGGCAGGAAGGTACCATTACATAGGCCTACTATTATAGTAGCACAGTATATCGGGGCAGGAAGGCAGCCTTACATAGGCCTACTATTATAGTAGCACAGTATATCGGGGCAGGAAGGCAGCATTACATAGGCCTACTATTATAGTAGCACATTATATCGGGGCAGGAAGGCAGCATTATATATGCCTACTATTATAGTAGCACAGTATATCGGGGCAGGAAGGCAGCATTACATAGGCCTACTATTATAGTAACACAGTATATCGGGGCAGGAAGGTACCATTACATAGGCCTACTATTATAGTAGCACAGTATATCGGGGCAGGAAGGCAGCATTATATAGGCCTACTATTATAGTAGCACAGTATATCGGGGCAGGAAGGCAACATTATATAGGCCTACTATTATAGTAGCAAAGTATATCGGGGCAGGAAGGCAGCATTACATAGGCCTACTATTATAGTAACACAGTATATCGGGGCAGGAAGGTACCATTACATAGGCCTACTATTATAGTAGCACAGTATATCGGGGCAGGAAGGCAGCATTACATAGGCCTACTATTATAGTAACACAGTATATCGCGGGGGCAGGAAGGCAGCATTACATAGGTCTACTATTATAGTAACACAGTATATCGCGGGGGCAGGACGGCAGCATTACATAGGCCTACTATTATAGTAACACAGTATATCGCGGGGGGCAGGAAGGCAGCATAACATAGGCCTACTATTATAGTAAAACAGTATATCGCGGCAGGAAGGTACCATTACATAGGCCAACTATTATAGTGGCACAGTATATCGCGGCAGGAAGGTACCATTACATAGGCCTACTATTATAGTAGCACAGTATATCGGGGCAGGAAGGCACCATTACATAGGCCCACTATTATAGTAACACAGTATATCGGGGCAGGAAGGCAGCATTACATAGGCCTACTATTAGAGTAGCACAGTATATCGCGGCAGGAAGACAGCATTACATAGGCCTACTATTAGAGTAACACAGTATATCGTCGGGGCAGGAAGGCAGCATTACATAGGCCTACTATTATAGTAACACGGTATATCGCGGGGGCAGGAAAGCAGCATTACATAGGCCTACTATTATAGTAACACAGTATGTCGGGGCAGGAAGACAACATTACATAGGCCTATTATTATAGTAACACAGTATATCGCGGGGGCAGAAAGGCAGCATTACATAAGCCTACTATTATAGTAACACAGTATATCGGGGCAGGAAGGCAGCATTACATAGGCCTACTATTAGAGTACCACAGTATATCGCGGCAGGAAAGCAGCATGACATAGGCCTACTATTAGAGTAACAAAGTATATCGGAGCAGGAAGACAGCATTACATAGGCCTACTATTATAGTAACAAAGTATATCGGGGCAGGAAGGCAGCATTACATAGGCCTACTATTAGAGTACCACAGTATATCGCGGCAGGAGAGCAGCATTACATAGGCCTACTATTATAGTAACACAGTATATCGCGGCATGAAGGCAGCATTAAATAGGCCTACTATTATAGTAACACAGTATATCGGGGCAGGAAGGCAGCATTACATAGACCTACTATCAGAGTAGCACAGTATATCGCGGCAGGAAGGCAGCATTACATAGGCCTACTATTATAGTGGCACAGTATATCGGGGCAGGAAGGCAGCATTACATAGGCCTACTATTATAGTAACACAGTATATCGCGGGGGCAGGAAGACAGCATTTCATAGGCCTACTATCATAGTAACACAGTATATGGCGGGGGAAGGAAGGCAGCATTACAAAGGCCTTCTATTATAGTAACACAGTATATCGCGGGGGGCAGGAAGGCAGCATTACATAGGCCTACTATTATAGTAACACAGTCTATCGCGAAGCAGGAAGGCAGCATTACATAGGCCTACTATTAGAGTAGCAGAGTATATCGGGGCAGGAATGTACCTTTACATAGGCCTACTATTATAGTAACACAGTATATCGCGGCAGGAAGGTACCATTACATAGGCCTACTATTATAGTGACACAGTATATCGCGGCAGGAAGGTACCATTACATAGGCCGACTATTATAGTGGCACAGTATATCGCGGCAGGAAGGTACCATTACATAGGCCTACTATTATAGTAACACAGTATATCGGGGCAGGAAGGTACCATTACATAGGCCTACTATTATAGTAACACAGTATATCGGGGCAGGAAGGCACCATTACATAGGACTACTATTATAGTAACACAGTATATCGCGGCAGGAAGGTACCATTACATAGGCCTACTATTATAGTGCACAGTATATCGCAGCAGGAAGGTACCATTACATAGGCCTACAATTATAGTAACACAGCATATCGGGGCAGGAAGGCACCATTACATAGGCCTACTATTATAGTAACACAGTATATCGGGGCAGGAAGGCACCATTACATAGGCCTACTATTATAGTAACACAGTATATCGCGGCAGGAAGGCAGCATTACATAGGCCTACTATTATAGTAACACAGTATATCGGGGCAGGAAGGCAGCATTACATAGGCCTACTTTTAGAGTAGCACAGTATATCGGGGCAGGAAGGCAGCATTACATAGGTCTACTATTATACTGACACAGTATATCGGGGCAGGAAGGTACCATTACATAGGCTTACTATTATAGTAACACAGTATATCGCGGGGGCAGGAAGGCAGCATTACATAGGCCTACTATTATAGTAACACAGTATATCGGGGCAGGAAGGCAGCATTACATAGGCCTACTATTAGAGTACCACAGTATATCAGGGCAGGAAGGCACCATTACATAGGCCTACTATTATAGTAACACAGTATATCGGGACAGAAAGGCAGCATTACATAGGCCTACAATTAGAGTAGCACAGTATATCGCGGCAGGAAGACAGCATTACATAGGCCTAATATTAGAGTAACACAGTATATCGCGGGGGCAGGATATGTACCTTCCTGCCGCGATATACTGTGTCACTATAATAGTAGGCCTATGTAATGGTACCTTCTTGCCGCGATATACTGTGTTACTATAATAGTAGGCCTATGTAAAGGTACATTCCTGCCCCGATATACTGTGCTACTCTAATAGCAGGAATGTACCTTTACATAGGCCTACTATTATAGTAACACAGTAAATCGCGGCAGGAAAGTACCATTACATAGGCCTACTATTATAGTGACACAGTATATCACGGCAGGAAGGTACCATTACATAGGCCTACTATTATAGTGGCACAGTATATCGCGGCAGGAAGGTACCATTACATAGGCCTACTATTATAGTAACACAGTATATCGGGGCAGGAAGGCACCATTACATAGGCCTACTATTATAGTAACACAGTATATCGGGGCAGTAAGGCACCATTACATAGCCTACTATTATAGTAACACAGTATATCGCGGCAGGAAGGTAGCATTACATAGGCCTACTACTATAGTAACAGACAGTATATCGGGGCAGGAAGGCAGCATTACATAGGCCTACTTTTAGAGTAGCACAGTATATCGGGGGCAGGAAGACACCATTACATAGGCCTACTATTATAGCAACACAGTATATCGCGGCAGAAGGCAGCATTACATAGGCCTACTATTATAGTAACACAGTATATCGGGGCAGGGAAGGCAGCATTACATAGGCCTACGTTTAGAGTAGCACAGTATATCGGGGCAGGAAGGCAGCATTACATAGGCCTACTATTATACTGACACAGTTTATCGGGCAGGAAGGTACCATTACATAGGCCTACTATTATAGTAACACAGTATATCGCGGGGGCAGGAAGGCAGCATTACATAGGCCTACTATTATAGTAACACAGTATATCGGGGCAGGAAGGCAGCATTACATAGGCCTACTATTGGCCACAGTATTTCAGGGCAGGAAGGCACCATTACATAGGCCTACTATTATAGTAACACAGTATATCGGGACAGGAAGGCAGCATTACATAGGCCTACAGTTAGAGTAGCACAGTATATCGCGACAGGAAGACAGCATTACATAGGCCTACTATTAGAGTAACACAATATATCGCGGGGGCAGGAAGGCAGCATTACATAGGCCTACTATTATAGTAACACAGTATATCGCGGGAGCAGGAAGGCAGCATTACATAGGCCTACTATTATAGTAACACAGTATATCGGGGCAGGAAGGCAACATTACATAGGCCTACTATTATAGTAACACAGTATATCGCGGGGGCAGAAAGGCAGCATTACATAGGCCTACTATTATAGTAACACAGTATATCGGGGCAGGAAGGCAGCATTACATAGGCCTACTATTAGAGTACCACAGTATATCGCGACACGAAGGTAGCATTACATAGGCCTACTATTAGAGTAACACAGTATATCGTGGCAGGAAGGCAGCATCACATAGGCCTACAATTAGAGTAACACAGTATATCGCGGGGGCAGGAAGACGGCATTACATAGGCCTACTATTATAGTAACACAGTATATCGCGGGAGCAGGAAGGCAGCATTACATTGGCCTACTATTATAGTAACACAGAATATCAGGGCAGGAAAGCAACATTACATAGGCCTACTATTATAGTAACACAGTATATCGCGGGGGCAGAAAGGCAGCATTACATAGGCCTACTATTATAGTAACACAGTATATCGGGGCAGGAAGGCAGCATTACATAGGCCTACTATTATAGTAACACAGTAAATCGGGGCAGGAAGGCAGCATCACATAGGCCTACTATTAGAGTAGGACAGTATATCGCGGCAGGAAGGCAGCATTGCATAGGCCTACTATTGTAGTGGCACAGTATATCGCGGCAGGAAGGCAGCATTACATAGGCCTACTATTATACTGACACAGTATATCGGGGCAGGAAGGTACCATTACATAGGCTTACTATTATAGTAACACAGTATATCGCGGGGGCAGGAAGGCAGCATTACATAGGCCTACTATTATAGTAACACAGTATATCGGGGCAGGAAGGCAGCATTACATAGGCCTACTATTAGAGTACCACAGTATATCAGGGCAGGAAGGCACCATTACATAGGCCTACTATTATAGTAACACAGTATATCGGGACAGAAAGGCAGCATTACATAGGCCTACAATTAGAGTAGCACAGTATATCGCGGCAGGAAGACAGCATTACATAGGCCTAATATTAGAGTAACACAGTATATCGCGGGGGCAGGATATGTACCTTCCTGCCGCGATATACTGTGTCACTATAATAGTAGGCCTATGTAATGGTACCTTCTTGCCGCGATATACTGTGTTACTATAATAGTAGGCCTATGTAAAGGTACATTCCTGCCCCGATATACTGTGCTACTCTAATAGCAGGAATGTACCTTTACATAGGCCTACTATTATAGTAACACAGTAAATCGCGGCAGGAAGGTACCATTACATAGGCCTACTATTATAGTGACACAGTATATCACGGCAGGAAGGTACCATTACATAGGCCTACTATTATAGTGGCACAGTATATCGCGGCAGGAAGGTACCATTACATAGGCCTACTATTATAGTAACACAGTATATCGGGGCAGGAAGGCACCATTACATAGGCCTACTATTATAGTAACACAGTATATCGGGGCAGGAAGGCACCATTACATAGGCCTACTATTATAGTAACACAGTATATCGCGGCAGGAAGGTAGCATTACATAGGCCTACTATTATAGTAACACAGTATATCGGGGCAGGAAGGCAGCATTACATAGGCCTACTTTTAGAGTAGCACAGTATATCGGGGCAGGAAGGCACCATTACATAGGCCTACTATTATAGTAACACAGTATATCGCGGCAGGAAGGCAGCATTACATAGACCTACTATTATAGTAACACAGTATATCGGGGCAGGAAGGCAGCATTACATAGGCCTACGTTTAGAGTAGCACAGTATATCGGGGCAGGAAGGCAGCATTACATAGGCCTACTATTATACTGACACAGTTTATCGGGGCAGGAAGGTACCATTACATAGGCCTACTATTATAGTAACACAGTATATCGCGGGGGCAGGAAGGCAGCATTACATAGGCCTACTATTATAGTAACACAGTATATCGGGGCAGGAAGGCAGCATTACATAGGCCTACTATTGGAGTACCACAGTATTTCAGGGCAGGAAGGCACCATTACATAGGCCTACTATTATAGTAACACAGTATATCGGGACAGGAAGGCAGCATTACATAGGCCTACAGTTAGAGTAGCACAGTATATCGCGACAGGAAGACAGCATTACATAGGCCTACTATTAGAGTAACACAATATATCGCGGGGGCAGGAAGGCAGCATTACATAGGCCTACTATTATAGTAACACAGTATATCGCGGGAGCAGGAAGGCAGCATTACATAGGCCTACTATTATAGTAACACAGTATATCGGGGCAGGAAGGCAACATTACATAGGCCTACTATTATAGTAACACAGTATATCGCGGGGGCAGAAAGGCAGCATTACATAGGCCTACTATTATAGTAACACAGTATATCGGGGCAGGAAGGCAGCATTACATAGGCCTACTATTAGAGTACCACAGTATATCGCGACACGAAGGTAGCATTACATAGGCCTACTATTAGAGTAACACAGTATATCGTGGCAGGAAGGCAGCATCACATAGGCCTACAATTAGAGTAACACAGTATATCGCGGGGGCAGGAAGACGGCATTACATAGGCCTACTATTATAGTAACACAGTATATCGCGGGAGCAGGAAGGCAGCATTACATTGGCCTACTATTATAGTAACACAGAATATCGGGGCAGGAAAGCAACATTACATAGGCCTACTATTATAGTAACACAGTATATCGCGGGGGCAGAAAGGCAGCATTACATAGGCCTACTATTATAGTAACACAGTATATCGGGGCAGGAAGGCAGCATTACATAGGCCTACTATTATAGTAACACAGTAAATCGGGGCAGGAAGGCAGCATCACATAGGCCTACTATTAGAGTAGGACAGTATATCGCGGCAGGAAGGCAGCATTGCATAGGCCTACTATTGTAGTGGCACAGTATATCGCGGCAGGAAGGCAGCATTACATAGGCCTACTATTAGAGTAAACGAGTATATCGGGGCAGGAAGGCAGCATTACATAGACCTACTATTAGAGTACCACAGTATATCGCGGCAGGAAGGTAGCATTACATAGGCCTACTATTAGAGTAACAAAGTATATCGGGGCAGGAAGGCAGCATTACATAGGCCTACTATTAGAGTAACACAGTATATCGCGGGGGCAGGAAGGCAGCATTGCATAGGCCTACTATTGTAGTGGCACAGTATATCGCGGCAGGAAGGCAGCATTACATAGGCCTACTATTAGAGTAACAGAGTATATCGGGGCAGGAAGGCAGCATTACATAGACCTACTATTAGAGTACCACTTTATATCGCGGCAGGAAGGTAGCATTACATAGGCCTACTATTATAGTAACACAGTATATCGGGGCAGGAAGGCAGCATTACATAGGCCGACCTTAAAGTAGCACAGTATATCGGGGCAGGAAGGCAGCATGTGTTACTATAATAGTAGGCCTATGTAATGTTGTCTTCCTGCCCCGACATATTGTGTTACTGCAGCATTACATAGGCCTAGTATTATAGTGACACAGTATATCGGGGCAGGAGGGCAGCATTATATAGGCCTACTATTATAGTAACACAGTATATCGGGGCAGGAAGTCAGCATTATATAGGCCTACTATTATAGGGCACGGTATATCGCGGCAGGAAGGCAGCATTACATAGGCCTACTATTATAGTGGCACAGTATATCGCGGCAGGAAGGCAGCATTACATAGGCCTACTTTTATAGTAACACAGTATATCGGGGCAGGAAGGTACCATTACATAGGCCTACTATTATAGTGGCACAGTATATCGCGGGGGCAGGAAGGCACCATTACATAAGCCTACTATTATAGTAACACAGTATATCGGGACAGGAAGGCAGCATTACATAGGCCTACTATTATAGTAACACAGTATATCGCGGGGGGAAAAGGCAGCATTACATAGGCCTACTATTATAGTAACACAGTATATCGGGGCAGGAAGGTACCATTACATAGGCCTACTATTATAGTAACACAGTATATCGGGACAAGAAGGCAGCATTACATAGGCCTACTATTATAGTAACACAGTATATCGGGACAGGATGGCAGCATTACATTGGCCTACTATTATAGTAGCACAGTATATCGGGACAGGAAGGCAGCATTGTATAGGCCTACTATTATAGTAGCACAGTATATCGCGGCAGGAAGGCAGCATTACATAGGCCTACTATTATAGTAACACAGTATATCGGGGCAGGAAGGTACCATTACATAGGCCTACTATTATAGTAGCACAGTATATCGGGGCAGGAAGGCAGCATTATATAGGCCTACTATTATAGTAGCACAGTATATCGGGACAGGAAGGCAGCATTACATAGGCCTACTATTATAGTAACACAGTATATCGGGGCAGGAAGGCAGCATTACATAGGCCTACTATTATAGTAACACAGTATATCGGGGCAGGAAGGCAGCATTACATAGGCCTACTATTATAGTAGCACAGTATATCGAGGCAGGAGGGTACATTACATAGGCCTACTATTATAGTAACACAGTATATCGAGGTAGGAAGGCAGCATTATATAGGCCTACTATTATAGTAACACAGTATATCGCGGCAGGAAGGTACCATTACATAGGCCTACTATTATAGTAGCACAGTATATCGGGGCAGGAAGGCAGCCTTACATAGGCTTACTATTATAGTTGCACAGTATATCGGGGCAGGAAGGCAGCATTACATAGGCCTACTATTATAGTAGCACAGAATATCGGGGCAGGAAGGCAGCATTATATATGCCTACTATTATAGTAGCACAGTATATCGGGGCAGGAAGGCAGCATTACATAGGCCTACTATTATAGTAACACAGTATATCGGGGCAGGAAGGTACCATTACATAGGCCTACTATTATAGTAGCACAGTATATCGGGGCAGGAAGGCAGCATTACATAGGCCTACTATTATAGTAGCACAGTATATCGGGGCAGGAAGGCAACATTATATAGGCCTACTATTATAGTAGCAAAGTATATCAGGGCAGGAAGGCAGCATTACATAGGCCTACTATTATAGTAACACAGTATATCGGGGCAGGAAGGTACCATTACATAGGCCTACTATTATAGTAGCACAGTATATCGGGGCAGGAAGGCAGCATTACATAGGCCTACTATTATAGTAACACAGTATATCGCGGGGGCAGGAAGGCAGCATTACATAGGCCTACTATTATAGTAACACAGTATATCGCGGGGGCAGGAAGGCAGCATTACATAGGCCTACTATCATAGTAACACAGTATATCGCGGGGGGCAGGAAGGCCGCATTACATAGGCCTACTATTATAGTAAAACAGTATATCGCGGCAGGAAGGTACCATTACATAGGCCTACTTTTATAGTGGCACAGTATATTGCGACAGGAAGGTACCATTACATAGGCCTACTATTATAGTAGCACAGTATATCGGGGCAGGAAGGCACCATTACATAGGCCTACTATTATAGTAACACAGTATATCGGGGCAGGAAGGCAGCAATACATAGGCCTACTATTAGAGTAGCACAGTATATCGCGGCAGGAAGACAGCATTACATAGGCCTACTATTAGAGTAACACAGTATATCGTGGGGGCAGGAAGGCAGCATTACATAGGCCTACTATTATAGTAACACGGTATATCGCGGGGGCAGGAAGGCAGCATTACATAGGCCTACTATTATAGTAACACAGTATATCGGGGCAGGAAGGCAACATTACATAGGCCTACTATTATAGTAACACAGTATATCGCGGGGGCAGAAAGGCAGCATTACATAGGCCTACTATTATAGTAACACAGTATATCGGGGCAGGAAGGCAGCATTACATAGGCCTACTATTAGAGTACCACAGTATATCGCGACACGAAGGTAGCATTACATAGGCCTACTATTAGAGTAACACAGTATATCGTGGCAGGAGGCAGCATCACATAGGCCTACAATTAGAGTAACACAGTATATCGCGGGGGCAGGAAGACGGCATTACATAGGCCTACTATTATAGTAACACAGTATATCGCGGGAGCAGGAAGGCAGCATTACATTGGCCTACTATTATAGTAACACAGAATATCGGGGCAGGAAAGCAACATTACATAGGCCTACTATTATAGTAACACAGTATATCGCGGGGGCAGAAAGGCAGCATTACATAGGCCTACTATTATAGTAACACAGTATATCGGGGCAGGAAGGCAGCATTACATAGGCCTACTATTATAGTAACACAGTAAATCGGGGCAGGAAGGCAGCATCACATAGGCCTACTATTAGAGTAGGACAGTATATCGCGGCAGGAAGGCAGCATTGCATAGGCCTACTATTGTAGTGGCACAGTATATCGCGGCAGGAAGGCAGCATTACATAGGCCTACTATTAGAGTAAACGAGTATATCGGGGCAGGAAGGCAGCATTACATAGACCTACTATTAGAGTACCACAGTATATCGCGGCAGGAAGGTAGCATTACATAGGCCTACTATTAGAGTAACAAAGTATATCGGGGCAGGAAGGCAGCATTACATAGGCCTACTATTAGAGTAACACAGTATATCGCGGGGGGCAGGAAGGCAGCATTGCATAGGCCTACTATTGTAGTGGCACAGTATATCGCGGCAGGAAGGCAGCATTACATAGGCCTACTATTAGAGTAACAGAGTATATCGGGGCAGGAAGGCAGCATTACATAGACCTACTATTAGAGTACCACTTTATATCGCGGCAGGAAGGTAGCATTACATAGGCCTACTATTATAGTAACACAGTATATCGGGGCAGGAAGGCAGCATTACATAGGCCGACCTTAAAGTAGCACAGTATATCGGGGCAGGAAGGCAGCATGTGTTACTATAATAGTAGGCCTATGTAATGTTGTCTTCCTGCCCCGACATATTGTGTTACTGCAGCATTACATAGGCCTAGTATTATAGTGACACAGTATATCGGGGCAGGAGGGCAGCATTATATAGGCCTACTATTATAGTAACACAGTATATCGGGGCAGGAAGTCAGCATTATATAGGCCTACTATTATAGGGCACGGTATATCGCGGCAGGAAGGCAGCATTACATAGGCCTACTATTATAGTGGCACAGTATATCGCGGCAGGAAGGCAGCATTACATAGGCCTACTTTTATAGTAACACAGTATATCGGGGCAGGAAGGTACCATTACATAGGCCTACTATTATAGTGGCACAGTATATCGCGGGGGCAGGAAGGCACCATTACATAAGCCTACTATTATAGTAACACAGTATATCGGGACAGGAAGGCAGCATTACATAGGCCTACTATTATAGTAACACAGTATATCGCGGGGGGAAAAGGCAGCATTACATAGGCCTACTATTAGAGTAGCACAGTATATCGCGGCAGGAAGACAGCATTACATAGGCCTACTATTAGAGTAACACAGTATATCGTGGGGGCAGGAAGGCAGCATTACATAGGCCTACTATTATAGTAACACGGTATATCGCGGGGGCAGGAAGGCAGCATTACATAGGCCTACTATTATAGTAACACAGTATATCGGGGCAGGAAGGCAACATTACATAGGCCTACTATTATAGTAACACAGTATATCGCGGGGGCAGAAAGGCAGCATTACATAGGCCTACTATTATAGTAACACAGTATATCGGGGCAGGAAGGCAGCATTACATAGGCCTACTATTAGAGTACCACAGTATATCGCGACACGAAGGTAGCATTACATAGGCCTACTATTAGAGTAACACAGTATATCGTGGCAGGAAGGCAGCATCACATAGGCCTACAATTAGAGTAACACAGTATATCGCGGGGGCAGGAAGACGGCATTACATAGGCCTACTATTATAGTAACACAGTATATCGCGGGAGCAGGAAGGCAGCATTACATTGGCCTACTATTATAGTAACACAGAATATCGGGGCAGGAAAGCAACATTACATAGGCCTACTATTATAGTAACACAGTATATCGCGGGGGCAGAAAGGCAGCATTACATAGGCCTACTATTATAGTAACACAGTATATCGGGGCAGGAAGGCAGCATTACATAGGCCTACTATTATAGTAACACAGTAAATCGGGGCAGGAAGGCAGCATCACATAGGCCTACTATTAGAGTAGGACAGTATATCGCGGCAGGAAGGCAGCATTGCATAGGCCTACTATTGTAGTGGCACAGTATATCGCGGCAGGAAGGCAGCATTACATAGGCCTACTATTAGAGTAAACGAGTATATCGGGGCAGGAAGGCAGCATTACATAGACCTACTATTAGAGTACCACAGTATATCGCGGCAGGAAGGTAGCATTACATAGGCCTACTATTAGAGTAACAAAGTATATCGGGGCAGGAAGGCAGCATTACATAGGCCTACTATTAGAGTAACACAGTATATCGCGGGGGCAGGAAGGCAGCATTGCATAGGCCTACTATTGTAGTGGCACAGTATATCGCGGCAGGAAGGCAGCATTACATAGGCCTACTATTAGAGTAACAGAGTATATCGGGGCAGGAAGGCAGCATTACATAGACCTACTATTAGAGTACCACTTTATATCGCGGCAGGAAGGTAGCATTACATAGGCCTACTATTATAGTAACACAGTATATCGGGGCAGGAAGGCAGCATTACATAGGCCGACCTTAAAGTAGCACAGTATATCGGGGCAGGAAGGCAGCATGTGTTACTATAATAGTAGGCCTATGTAATGTTGTCTTCCTGCCCCGACATATTGTGTTACTGCAGCATTACATAGGCCTAGTATTATAGTGACACAGTATATCGGGGCAGGAGGGCAGCATTATATAGGCCTACTATTATAGTAACACAGTATATCGGGGCAGGAAGTCAGCATTATATAGGCCTACTATTATAGGGCACGGTATATCGCGGCAGGAAGGCAGCATTACATAGGCCTACTATTATAGTGGCACAGTATATCGCGGCAGGAAGGCAGCATTACATAGGCCTACTTTTATAGTAACACAGTATATCGGGGCAGGAAGGTACCATTACATAGGCCTACTATTATAGTGGCACAGTATATCGCGGGGGCAGGAAGGCACCATTACATAAGCCTACTATTATAGTAACACAGTATATCGGGACAGGAAGGCAGCATTACATAGGCCTACTATTATAGTAACACAGTATATCGCGGGGGGAAAAGGCAGCATTACATAGGCCTACTATTATAGTAACACAGTATATCGGGGCAGGAAGGTACCATTACATAGGCCTACTATTATAGTAACACAGTATATCGGGACAAGAAGGCAGCATTACATAGGCCTACTATTATAGTAACACAGTATATCGGGACAGGATGGCAGCATTACATTGGCCTACTATTATAGTAGCACAGTATATCGGGACAGGAAGGCAGCATTGTATAGGCCTACTATTATAGTAGCACAGTATATCGCGGCAGGAAGGCAGCATTACATAGGCCTACTATTATAGTAACACAGTATATCGGGGCAGGAAGGTACCATTACATAGGCCTACTATTATAGTAGCACAGTATATCGGGGCAGGAAGGCAGCATTATATAGGCCTACTATTATAGTAGCACAGTATATCGGGACAGGAAGGCAGCATTACATAGGCCTACTATTATAGTAACACAGTATATCGGGGCAGGAAGGCAGCATTACATAGGCCTACTATTATAGTAACACAGTATATCGGGGCAGGAAGGCAGCATTACATAGGCCTACTATTATAGTAGCACAGTATATCGAGGCAGGAGGGTACATTACATAGGCCTACTATTATAGTAACACAGTATATCGAGGCAGGAAGGCAGCATTATATAGGCCTACTATTATAGTAACACAGTATATCGCGGCAGGAAGGTACCATTACATAGGCCTACTATTATAGTAGCACAGTATATCGGGGCAGGAAGGCAGCCTTACATAGGCTTACTATTATAGTTGCACAGTATATCGGGGCAGGAAGGCAGCATTACATAGGCCTACTATTATAGTAGCACAGAATATCGGGGCAGGAAGGCAGCATTATATATGCCTACTATTATAGTAGCACAGTATATCGGGGCAGGAAGGCAGCATTACATAGGCCTACTATTATAGTAACACAGTATATCGGGGCAGGAAGGTACCATTACATAGGTCTACTATTATAGTAGCACAGTATATCGGGGCAGGAAGGCAGCATTACATAGGCCTACTATTATAGTAGCACAGTATATCGGGGCAGGAAGGCAACATTATATAGGCCTACTATTATAGTAGCAAAGTATATCAGGGCAGGAAGGCAGCATTACATAGGCCTACTATTATAGTAACACAGTATATCGGGGCAGGAAGGTACCATTACATAGGCCTACTATTATAGTAGCACAGTATATCGGGGCAGGAAGGCAGCATTACATAGGCCTACTATTATAGTAACACAGTATATCGCGGGGGCAGGAAGGCAGCATTACATAGGCCTACTATTATAGTAACACAGTATATCGCGGGGGCAGGAAGGCAGCATTACATAGGCCTACTATCATAGTAACACAGTATATCGCGGGGGGCAGGAAGGCCGCATTACATAGGCCTACTATTATAGTAAAACAGTATATCGCGGCAGGAAGGTACCATTACATAGGCCTACTTTTATAGTGGCACAGTATATTGCGACAGGAAGGTACCATTACATAGGCCTACTATTATAGTAGCACAGTATATCGGGGCAGGAAGGCACCATTACATAGGCCTACTATTATAGTAACACAGTATATCGGGGCAGGAAGGCAGCAATACATAGGCCTACTATTAGAGTAGCACAGTATATCGCGGCAGGAAGACAGCATTACATAGGCCTACTATTAGAGTAACACAGTATATCGTGGGGGCAGGAAGGCAGCATTACATAGGCCTACTATTATAGTAACACGGTATATCGCGGGGGCAGGAAGGCAGCATTACATAGGCCTACTATTATAGTAACACAGTATGTCGGGGCAGGAAGACAACATTACATAGGCCTACTATTATAGTAACACAGTATATCGCGGGGGCAGAAAGGCAGCATTACATAAGCCTACTATTATAGTAACACAGTATATCGGGGCAGGAAGGCAGCATTACATAGGCCTACTATTAGAGTACCACAGTATATCGCGGCAGGAAAGCAGCATGACATAGGCCTACTATTAGAGTAACACAGTATATCGGGGCAGGAAGACAGCATTACATAGGCCTACTATTATAGTAACACAGTATATCGGGGTAGGAAGGCAGCATTACATAGGCCTACTATTAGAGTACCACAGTATATCGCGGCAGGAGAACAGCATTACATAGGCCTACTATTATAGTAACACAGTATATCGCGGCATGAAGGCTGCATTACATAGGCCTACTATTATAGTAACACAGTATATCGGGGCAGGAAGGCAGCATTACATAGACCTACTATCAGAGTAGCACAGTATATCGCGGCAGGAAGGCAGCATCACATAGGCCTACTATTATAGTGGCACAGCATATCGGGGCAGGAAGGCAGCATTACATAGGCCTACTATTATAGTAACACAATATATCGCGGGGGCAGGAAGACAGCATTACATAGGCCTACTATTAGAGTAACACAGTATATCGTGGGGGCAGGAAGGCAGCATTACATCGGCCTGCTATTATAGTAACACGGTATATCGCGGGGGCAGGAAGGCAGCATTACATAGGCCTACTATTATTGTGGCACAGTATATCGCGGCAGGAAGGTACCATTACATAGGCCTACTATTATAGTAACACAGTATATCGGGGCAGGAAGGTACCATTACATAGGCCTACTATTATAGTAACACAGTATATCGGGACAGGAAGGCAGCATTACATAGGCCTACTATTATAGTAACACAGTATATCGGGACAGGATGGCAGCATTACATTGGCCTACTATTATAGTAGCACAGTATATCGCGGCAGGAAGGCAGCATTACATAGGCCTACTATTATAGTAACACAGTATATCGGGGCAGGAAGGTACCATTACATAGGCCTACTATTATAGTAGCACAGTATATCGGGGCAGGAAGGCAGCATTATATAGGCCTACTATTATAGTAGCACAGTATATCGGGGCAGGAAGGCAGCATTACATAGGCCTACTATTATAGTAACACAGTATATCGGGGCAGGAAGGCAGCATTACATAGGCCTACTATTATAGTAACACAGTATATCGGGGCAGGAAGGCAGCATTACATAGGCCTACTATTATAGTAACACAGTATATCGGGGCAGGAAGGCAGCATTACATAGGCCTACTATTATAGTAACACAGTATATCGAGGCAGGAAGGCAGCATTATATAGGCCTACTATTATAGTAACACAGTATATCGCGGCAGGAAGGTACCATTACATAGGCCTACTATTATAGTAGCACAGTATATCGGGGCAGGAAGGCAGCCTTACATAGGCCTACTATTATAGTAGCACAGTATATCGGGGCAGGAAGGCAGCATTACATAGGCCTACTATTATAGTAGCACATTATATCGGGGCAGGAAGGCAGCATTATATATGCCTACTATTATAGTAGCACAGTATATCGGGGCAGGAAGGCAGCATTACATAGGCCTACTATTATAGTAACACAGTATATCGGGGCAGGAAGGTACCATTACATAGGCCTACTATTATAGTAGCACAGTATATCGGGGCAGGAAGGCAGCATTATATAGGCCTACTATTATAGTAGCACAGTATATCGGGGCAGGAAGGCAACATTATATAGGCCTACTATTATAGTAGCAAAGTATATCGGGGCAGGAAGGCAGCATTACATAGGCCTACTATTATAGTAACACAGTATATCGGGGCAGGAAGGTACCATTACATAGGCCTACTATTATAGTAGCACAGTATATCGGGGCAGGAAGGCAGCATTACATAGGCCTACTATTATAGTAACACAGTATATCGCGGGGGCAGGAAGGCAGCATTACATAGGTCTACTATTATAGTAACACAGTATATCGCGGGGGCAGGACGGCAGCATTACATAGGCCTACTATTATAGTAACACAGTATATCGCGGGGGGCAGGAAGGCAGCATAACATAGGCCTACTATTATAGTAAAACAGTATATCGCGGCAGGAAGGTACCATTACATAGGCCAACTATTATAGTGGCACAGTATATCGCGGCAGGAAGGTACCATTACATAGGCCTACTATTATAGTAGCACAGTATATCGGGGCAGGAAGGCACCATTACATAGGCCCACTATTATAGTAACACAGTATATCGGGGCAGGAAGGCAGCATTACATAGGCCTACTATTAGAGTAGCACAGTATATCGCGGCAGGAAGACAGCATTACATAGGCCTACTATTAGAGTAACACAGTATATCGTCGGGGCAGGAAGGCAGCATTACATAGGCCTACTATTATAGTAACACGGTATATCGCGGGGGCAGGAAAGCAGCATTACATAGGCCTACTATTATAGTAACACAGTATGTCGGGGCAGGAAGACAACATTACATAGGCCTATTATTATAGTAACACAGTATATCGCGGGGGCAGAAAGGCAGCATTACATAAGCCTACTATTATAGTAACACAGTATATCGGGGCAGGAAGGCAGCATTACATAGGCCTACTATTAGAGTACCACAGTATATCGCGGCAGGAAAGCAGCATGACATAGGCCTACTATTAGAGTAACAAAGTATATCGGAGCAGGAAGACAGCATTACATAGGCCTACTATTATAGTAACAAAGTATATCGGGGCAGGAAGGCAGCATTACATAGGCCTACTATTAGAGTACCACAGTATATCGCGGCAGGAGAGCAGCATTACATAGGCCTACTATTATAGTAACACAGTATATCGCGGCATGAAGGCAGCATTACATAGGCCTACTATTATAGTAACACAGTATATCGGGGCAGGAAGGCAGCATTACATAGACCTACTATCAGAGTAGCACAGTATATCGCGGCAGGAAGGCAGCATTACATAGGCCTACTATTATAGTGGCACAGTATATCGGGGCAGGAAGGCAGCATTACATAGGCCTACTATTATAGTAACACAGTATATCGCGGGGGCAGGAAGACAGCATTTCATAGGCCTACTATCATAGTAACACAGTATATGGCGGGGGAAGGAAGGCAGCATTACAAAGGCCTTCTAT
>OZ024915.1:57167193-57217193 GCA_964017125.1 Flabesymbios commensalis
CCATTACATAGGCCTACTATTATAGTGACACAGTATATCACGGCAGGAAGGTACCATTACATAGGCCTACTATTATAGTGGCACAGTATATCGCGGCAGGAAGGTACCATTACATAGGCCTACTATTATGTTAACACAGTATATCGGGGCAGGAAGGCACCATTACATAGGCCTACTATTATAGTAACACAGTATATCGGGGCAGGAAGGCACCATTACATAGGCCTACTATTATAGTAACACAGTATATCGCGGCAGGAAGGTAGCATTACATAGGCCTACTATTATAGTAACACAGTATATCGGGGCAGGAAGGCAGCATTACATAGGCCTACTTTTAGAGTAGCACAGTATATCGGGGCAGGAAGGCACCATTACATAGGCCTACTATTATAGTAACACAGTATATCGCGGCAGGAAGGCAGCATTACATAGGCCTACTATTATAGTAACACAGTATATCGGGGCAGGAAGGCAGCATTACATAGGCCTACGTTTAGAGTAGCACAGTATATCGGGGCAGGAAGGCAGCATTACATAGGCCTACTATTATACTGACACAGTTTATCGGGGCAGGAAGGTACCATTACATAGGCCTACTATTATAGTAACACAGTATATCGCGGGGGCAGGAAGGCAGCATTACATAGGCCTACTATTATAGTAACACAGTATATCGGGGCAGGAAGGCAGCATTACATAGGCCTACTATTAGAGTACCACAGTATATCGCGGCAGGAAGGCAGCATTACATAGGCCTACTATTAGAGTAACACAGTATATCGGGGCAGGAAGGCAGCATTACATAGGCCTACTATTATAGTAACACGGTATATCGCGGGGGCAGGAAGGCAGCATTACATAGGCCTACTATTATTGTGGCACAGTATATCGCGGCAGGAAGGTACCATTACATAGGCCTACTATTATAGTAACACAGTATATCGGGACAGGATGGCAGCATTACATTGGCCTACTATTATAGTAACACAGTATATCGGGACAGGAAGGCAGCATTGCATAGGCCTACTATTATAGTAGCACAGTATATCGCGGCAGGAAGGCAGCATTACATAGGCCTACTATTATAGTAACACAGTATATCGGGGCAGGAAGTTACCATTACATAGGCCTACTATTATAGTAGCACAGTATATCGGGGCAGGAAGGCAGCATTATATAGGCCTACTATTATAATAGCACAGTATATCGGGGCAGGAAGGCAGCATTACATAGGCCTACTATTATAGTAACACAGTATATCGGGGCAGGAAGGCACCATTACATAGGCCTACTATTATAGTAACACAGTATATCGGGGCAGGAAGGCAGCATTACATAGGCCTACTATTATAGTAACACAGTATATCGAGGCAGGAAGGCAGCATTATATAGGCCTACTATTATAGTAACACAGTATATCGCGGCAGGAAGGTACCATTACATAGGCCTACTATTATAGTAGCACAGTATATCGGGGCAGGAAGGCAGCCTTTCATAGGCCTACTATTATAGTAGCACAGTATATCGGGCAGGAAGGCAGCATTACATAGGCCTACTATTATAGTAGCACATTATATCGGGGCAGGAAGGCAGCATTATATATGCCTACTATTATAGTAGCACAGTATATCGGGGCAGGAAGGCAGCATTACATAGGCCTACTATTATAGTAACACAGTATATCGGGGCAGGAAGGTACCATTACATAGGCCTACTATTATAGTAGCACAGTATATCGGGGCAGGAAGGCAGCATTATATAGGCCTACTATTATAGTAGCACAGTATATCGGGGCAGGAAGGCAACATTATATAGGCCTACTATTATAGTAGCAAAGTATATCGGGGCAGGAAGGCAGCATTACATAGGCCTACTATTATAGTAACACAGTATATCGGGCAGGAAGGTACCATTACATAGGCCTACTATTATAGTAGCACAGTATATCGGGGCAGGAAGGCAGCATTACATAGGCCTACTATTATAGTAACACAGTATATCGCGGGGGCAGGAAGGCAGCATTACATAGGTCTACTATTATAGTAACACAGTATATTGCGGGGGCAGGACGGCAGCATCACATAGGCCTACTATTATAGTAACACAGTATATCGCGGGGGGCAGGAAGGCAGCATAACATAGGCCTACTATTATAGTAAAACAGTGTATCGCGGCAGGAAGGTACCATTACATAGGCCAACTATTATAGTGGCACAGTATATCGCGGCAGGAAGGTACCATTACATAGGCCTACTATTATAGTTGCACAGTATATCGGGGCAGGAAGGCACCATTACATAGGCCCACTATTATAGTAACACAGTATATCGGGGCAGGAAGGCAGCATTACATAGGCCTACTATTAGAGTAGCACAGTATATCGCGGCAGGAAGACAGCATTACATAGGCCTACTATTAGAGTAACACAGTATATCGTCGGGGCAGGAAGGCAGCATTACATAGGCCTACTATTATAGTAACACGGTATATCGCGGGGGCAGGAAAGCAGCATTACATAGGCCTACTATTATAGTAACACAGTATGTCGGGGCAGGAAGACAACATTACATAGGCCTATTATTATAGTAACACAGTATATCGCGGGGGCAGAAAGGCAGCATTACATAAGCCTACTATTATAGTAACACAGTATATCGGGGCAGGGAGGCAGCATTACATAGGCCTACTATTAGAGTACCACAGTATATCGCGGCAGGAAAGCAGTATGACATAGGCCTACTATTAGAGTAACAAAGTATATCGGAGCAGGAAGACAGCATTACATAGGCCTACTATTATAGTAACAAAGTATATCGGGACAGGAAGGCAGCATTACATAGGCCTACTATTAGAGTACCACAGTATATCGCGGCAGGAGAGCAGCATTACATAGGCCTACTATTATAGTAACACAGTATATCGCGGAATGAAGGCAGCATTACATAGGCCTACTATTATAGTAACACAGTATATCGGGGCAGGAAGGCAGCATTACATAGACCTACTATCAGAGTAGCACAGTATATCGCGGCAGGAAGGCAGCATTACATAGGCCTACTATTATAGTGGCACAGTATATCGGGGCAGGAAGGCAGCATTACATAGGCCTACTATTATAGTAACACAGTATATCGCGGGGGCAGGAAGACAGCATTTCATAGGCCTACTATCATAGTAACACAGTATATGGCGGGGGAAGGAAGGCAGCATTACAAAGGCCTTCTATTATAGTAACACAGTATATCGCGGGGGGCAGGAATGCAGCATTACATAGGCCTACTATTATAGTAACACAGTCTATCGCGAAGCAGGAAGGCAGCATTACATAGGCCTACTATTAGTGTACCACAGTATATCGGGGCAGGAAGGCAGCATTACATAGGCCTACTATTAGAGTAGCACAGTATATCGGGGCAGGAATGTACCTTTACATAGGCCTACTATTATAGTAACACAGTATATCGCGGCAGGAAGGTACCATTACATAGGCCTACTATTATAGTGACACAGTATATCGCGGCAGGAAGGTACCATTACATAGGCCGACTATTATAGTGGCACAGTATATCGCGGCAGGAAGGTACCATTACATAGGCCTACTATTATAGTAACACAGTATATCGGGGCAGGAAGGCACCATTACATAGGACTACTATTATAGTAACACAGTATATCGCGGCAGGAAGGTACCATTACATAGGCCTACTATTATAGTGGCACAGTATATCGCGGCAGGAAGGTACCATTACATAGGCCTACAATTATAGTAACACAGCATATCGGGGCAGGAAGGCACCATTACATAGGCCTACTATTATAGCAACACAGTATATCGGGGCAGGAAGGCACCATTACATAGGCCTACTATTATAGTAACACAGTATATCGCGGCAGGAAGGCAGCATTACATAGGCCTACTATTATAGTAACACAGTATATCGGGGCAGGAAGGCAGCATTACATAGGCCTACTTTTAGAGTAGCACAGTATATCGGGGCAGGAAGGCAGAATTACATAGGTCTACTATTATACTGACACAGTATATCGGGGCAGGAAGGTACCATTACATAGGCTTACTATTATAGTAACACAGTATATCGCGGGGGCAGGAAGGCAGCATTACATAGGCCTACTATTATAGTAACACAGTATATCGGGGCAGGAAGGCAGCATTACATAGGCCTACTATTAGAGTACCACAGTATATCAGGGCAGGAAGGCACCATTACATAGGCCTACTATTATAGTAACACAGTATATCGGGACAGAAAGGCAGCATTACATAGGCCTACAATTAGAGTAGCACAGTATATCGCGGCAGGAAGACAGCATTACATAGGCCTAATATTAGAGTAACACAGTATATCGCGGGGGCAGGATATGTACCTTCCTGCCGCGATATACTGTGTTACTATAATAGTAGGCCTATGTAATGGTACCTTCTTGCCGCGATATACTGTGTTACTATAATAGTAGGCCTATGTAAAGGTACATTCCTGCCCCGATATACTGTGCTACTCTAATAGCAGGAATGTACCTTTACATAGGCCTACTATTATAGTAACACAGTAAATCGCGGCAGGAAGGTACCATTACATAGGCCTACTATTATAGTGACACAGTATATCACGGCAGGAAGGTACCATTACATAGGCCTACTATTATAGTGGCACAGTATATCGCGGCAGGAAGGTACCATTACATAGGCCTACTATTATAGTAACACAGTATATCGGGGCAGGAAGGCACCATTACATAGGCCTACTATTATAGTAACACAGTATATCGGGGCAGGAAGGCACCATTACATAGGCCTACTATTATAGTAACACAGTATATCGCGGCAGGAAGGTAGCATTACATAGGCCTACTATTATAGTAACACAGTATATCGGGGCAGGAAGGCAGCATTACATAGGCCTACTTTTAGAGTAGCACAGTATATCGGGGCAGGAAGGCACCATTACATAGGCCTACTATTATAGTAACACAGTATATCGCGGCAGGAAGGCAGCATTACATAGGCCTACTATTATAGTAACACAGTATATCGGGGCAGGAAGGCAGCATTACATAGGCCTACTATTAGAGTAACACAGTATATCGGGGCAGGAAGACAGCATTACATAGGCCTACTATTATAGTAACACAGTATATCGGGGTAGGAAGGCAGCATTACATAGGCCTACTATTAGAGTGCCACAGTATATCGCGGCAGGAGAGCAGCATTACATAGGCCTACTATTATAGTAACACAGTATATCGCGGCATGAAGGCTGCATTACATAGGCCTACTATTATAGTAACACAGTATATCGGGGCAGGAAGGCTGCATTACATAGATCTACTATCAGAGTAGCACAGTATATCGCGGCAGGAAGGCAGCATTACATAGGCCTACTATTAGAGTAACACAGTATATCGTGGGGGCAGGAAGGCAGCATTACATAGGCCTAATATTAGAGTAACACAGTATATCGCGGGGGCAGGATATGTACCTTCCTGCCGCGATATACTGTGTTACTATAATAGTAGGCCTATGTAATGGTACCTTCTTGCCGCGATATACTGTGTTACTATAATAGTAGGCCTATGTAAAGGTACATTCCTGCCCCGATATACTGTGCTACTCTAATAGCAGGAATGTACCTTTACATAGGCCTACTATTATAGTAACACAGTAAATCGCGGCAGGAAGGTACCATTACATAGGCCTACTATTATAGTGACACAGTATATCACGGCAGGAAGGTACCATTACATAGGCCTACTATTATAGTGGCACAGTATATCGCGGCAGGAAGGTACCATTACATAGGCCTACTATTATAGTAACACAGTATATCGGGGCAGGAAGGCACCATTACATAGGCCTACTATTATAGTAACACAGTATATCGGGGCAGGAAGGCACCATTACATAGGCCTACTATTATAGTAACACAGTATATCGCGGCAGGAAGGTAGCATTACATAGGCCTACTATTATAGTAACACAGTATATCGGGGCAGGAAGGCAGCATTACATAGGCCTACTTTTAGAGTAGCACAGTATATCGGGGCAGGAAGGCACCATTACATAGGCCTACTATTATAGTAACACAGTATATCGCGGCAGGAAGGCAGCATTACATAGGCCTACTATTATAGTAACACAGTATATCGGGGCAGGAAGGCAGCATTACATAGGCCTACTATTAGAGTAACACAGTATATCGGGGCAGGAAGACAGCATTACATAGGCCTACTATTATAGTAACACAGTATATCGGGGTAGGAAGGCAGCATTACATAGGCCTACTATTAGAGTGCCACAGTATATCGCGGCAGGAGAGCAGCATTACATAGGCCTACTATTATAGTAACACAGTATATCGCGGCATGAAGGCTGCATTACATAGGCCTACTATTATAGTAACACAGTATATCGGGGCAGGAAGGCAGCATTACATAGACCTACTATCAGAGTAGCACAGTATATCGCGGCAGGAAGGCAGCATCACATAGGCCTACTATTATAGTGGCACAGCATATCGGGGCAGGAAGGCAGCATTACATAGGCCTACTATTATAGTAACACAATATATCGCGGGGGCAGGAAGACAGCATTACATAGGCCTACTATTAGAGTAACACAGTATATCGTGGGGGCAGGAAGGCAGCATTACATAGGCCTAATATTAGAGTAACACAGTATATCGCGGGGGCAGGATATGTACCTTCCTGCCGCGATATACTGTGTTACTATAATAGTAGGCCTATGTAATGGTACCTTCTTGCCGCGATATACTGTGTTACTATAATAGTAGGCCTATGTAAAGGTACATTCCTGCCCCGATATACTGTGCTACTCTAATAGCAGGAATGTACCTTTACATAGGCCTACTATTATAGTAACACAGTAAATCGCGGCAGGAAGGTACCATTACATAGGCCTACTATTATAGTGACACAGTATATCACGGCAGGAAGGTACCATTACATAGGCCTACTATTATAGTGGCACAGTATATCGCGGCAGGAAGGTACCATTACATAGGCCTACTATTATAGTAACACAGTATATCGGGGCAGGAAGGCACCATTACATAGGCCTACTATTATAGTAACACAGTATATCGGGGCAGGAAGGCACCATTACATAGGCCTACTATTATAGTAACACAGTATATCGCGGCAGGAAGGTAGCATTACATAGGCCTACTATTATAGTAACACAGTATATCGGGGCAGGAAGGCAGCATTACATAGGCCTACTTTTAGAGTAGCACAGTATATCGGGGCAGGAAGGCACCATTACATAGGCCTACTATTATAGTAACACAGTATATCGCGGCAGGAAGGCAGCATTACATAGGCCTACTATTATAGTAACACAGTATATCGGGGCAGGAAGGCAGCATTACATAGGCCTACTATTAGAGTAACACAGTATATCGGGGCAGGAAGACAGCATTACATAGGCCTACTATTATAGTAACACAGTATATCGGGGTAGGAAGGCAGCATTACATAGGCCTACTATTAGAGTGCCACAGTATATCGCGGCAGGAGAGCAGCATTACATAGGCCTACTATTATAGTAACACAGTATATCGCGGCATGAAGGCTGCATTACATAGGCCTACTATTATAGTAACACAGTATATCGGGGCAGGAAGGCAGCATTACATAGACCTACTATCAGAGTAGCACAGTATATCGCGGCAGGAAGGCAGCATCACATAGGCCTACTATTATAGTGGCACAGCATATCGGGGCAGGAAGGCAGCATTACATAGGCCTGCTATTATAGTAACACAATATATCGCGGGGGCAGGAAGACAGCATTACATAGGCCTACTATTAGAGTAACACAGTATATCGTGGGGGCAGGAAGGCAGCATTACATAGGCCTACTATTATAGTAACACGGTATATCGCGGGGGCAGGAAGGCAGCATTACATAGGCCTACTATTATTGTGGCACAGTATATCGCGGCAGGAAGGTACCATTACATAGGCCTACTATTATAGTAACACAGTATATCGGGGCAGGAAGGTACCATTACATAGGCCTACTATTATAGTAACACAGTATATCGGGACAGGAAGGCAGCATTACATAGGCCTACTATTATAGTAACACAGTATATCGGGACAGGATGGCAGCATTACATTGGCCTACTATTATAGTAACACAGTATATCGGGACAGGAAGGCAGCATTGCATAGGCCTACTATTATAGTAGCACAGTATATCGCGGCAGGAAGGCAGCATTACATAGGCCTACTATTATAGTAACACAGTATATCGGGGCAGGAAGTTACCATTACATAGGCCTACTATTATAGTAGCACAGTATATCGGGGCAGGAAGGCAGCATTATATAGGCCTACTATTATAGTAGCACAGTATATCGGGCAGGAAGGCAGCATTACATAGGCCTACTATTATAGTAACACAGTATATCGGGGCAGGAAGGCAGCATTACATAGGCCTACTATTATAGTAACACAGTATATCGGGGCAGGAAGGCAGCATTACATAGGCCTACTATTATAGTAACACAGTATATCGAGGCAGGAAGGCAGCATTATATAGGCCTACTATTATAGTAACACAGTATATCGCGGCAGGAAGGTACCATTACATAGGCCTACTATTATAGTAGCACAGTATATCGGGGCAGGAAGGCAGCCTTACATAGGCCTACTATTATAGTAGCACAGTATATCGGGGCAGGAAGGCAGCATTACATAGGCCTACTATTATAGTAGCACATTATATCGGGGCAGGAAGGCAGCATTATATATGCCTACTATTATAGTAGCACAGTATATCGGGACAGGAAGGCAGCATTACATAGGCCTACTATTATAGTAACGCAGTATATCGGGGCAGGAAGGTACCATTACATAGGCCTACTATTATAGTAGCACAGTATATCGGGACAGGAAGGCAGCATTATATAGGCCTACTATTATAGTAGCACAGTATATCGGGGCAGGAAGGCAACATTATATAGGCCTACTATTATAGTAGCAAAGTATATCGGGGCAGGAAGGCAGCATTACATAGGCCTACTATTATAGTAACACAGAATATCGGGGCAGGAAGGTACCATTACATAGGCCTACTATTATAGTAGCACAGTATATCGGGGCAGGAAGGCAGCATTACATAGGCCTACTATTATAGTAACACAGTATATCGCGGGGGCAGGAAGGCAGCATTACATAGGTCTACTATTATAGTAACACAGTATATCGCGGGGGCAGGACGGCAGCATTACATAGGCCTACTATTATAGCACACAGTATATCGCGGGGGGCAGGAAGGCAGCATAACATAGGCCTACTATTATAGTAAAACAGTATATCGCGGCAGGAAGGTACCATTACATAGGCCAACTATTATAGTGGCACAGTATATCGCGGCAGGAAGGTACCATTACATAGGCCTACTATTATAGTAGCACAGTATATCGGGGCAGGAAGGCACCATTACATAGGCCCACTATTATAGTAACACAGTATATCGGGGCAGGAAGGCAGCATTACATAGGCCTACTATTAGAGTAGCACAGTATATCGCGGCAGGAAGACAGCATTACATAGGCCTACTATTAGAGTAACACAGTATATCGTCGGGGCAGGAAGGCAGCATTACATAGGCCTACTATTATAGTAACACGGTATATCGCGGGGGCAGGAAAGCAGCATTACATAGGCCTACTATTATAGTAACACAGTATGTCGGGGCAGGAAGACAACATTACATAGGCCTATTATTATAGTAACACAGTATATCGCGGGGCAGAAAGGCACCATTACATAAGCCTACTATTATAGTAACACAGTATATCGGGGCAGGAAGGCAGCATTACATAGGCCTACTATTAGAGTACCACAGTATATCGCGGCAGGAAAGCAGCATGACATAGGCCTACTATTAGAGTAACAAAGTATATCGGAGCAGGAAGACAGCATTACATAGGCCTACAATTATAGTAACAAAGTATATCGGGGCAGGAAGGCAGCATTACATAGGCCTACTATTAGAGTACCACAGTATATCGCGGCAGGAGAGCAGCATTACATAGACCTACTATTATAGTAACACAGTATATCGCGGCATGAAGGCAGCATTACATAGGCCTACTATTATAGTAACACAGTATATCGGGGCAGGAAGGCAGCATTACATAGACCTACTATCAGAGTAGCACAGTATATCGCGGCAGGAAGGCAGCATTACATAGGCCTACTATTATAGTGGCACAGTATATCGGGGCAGGAAGGCAGCATTACATAGGCCTACTATTATAGTAACACAGTATATCGCGGGGGCAGGAAGACAGCATTTCATAGGCCTACTATCATAGTAACACAGTATATGGCGGGGGAAGGAAGGCAGCATTACAAAGGCCTTCTATTATAGTAACACAGTATATCGCGGGGGGCAGGAAGGCAGCATTACATAGGCCTACTATTATAGTAACACAGTCTATCGCGAAGCAGGAAGGCAGCATTACATAGGCCTACTATTAGTGTACCACAGTATATCGGGGCAGGAAGGCAGCATTACATAGGCCTACTATTAGAGTACCACAGTATATCGCGGCAGGAGAGCAGCATTACATAGGCCTACTATTATAGTAACACAGTATATCGCGGCATGAAGGCAGCATTACATAGGCCTACTATTATAGTAACACAGTATATCGGGGCAGGAAGGCAGCATTACATAGACCTACTATCAGAGTAGCACAGTATATCGCGGCAGGAAGGCAGCATTACATAGGCCTACTATTATAGTGGCACAGTATATCGGGGCAGGAAGGCAGCATTACATAGGCCTACTATTATAGTAACACAGTATATCGCGGGGGCAGGAAGACAGCATTTCATAGGCCTACTATCATAGTAACACAGTATATGGCGGGGGAAGGAAGGCAGCATTACAAAGGCCTTCTATTATAGTAACACAGTATATCGCGGGGGGCAGGAAGGCAGCATTACATAGGCCTACTATTATAGTAACACAGTCTATCGCGAAGCAGGAAGGCAGCATTACATAGGCCTACTATTAGTGTACCACAGTATATCGGGGCAGGAAGGCAGCATTACATAGGCCTACTATTAGAGTAGCACAGTATATCGGGGCAGGAATGTACCTTTACATAGGCCTACTATTATAGTAACACAGTATATCGCGGCAGGAAGGTACCATTACATAGGCCTACTATTATAGAGACACAGTATATCGCGGCAGGAAGGTACCATTACATAGGCCGACTATTATAGTGGCACAGTATATCGCGGCAGGAAGGTACCATTACATAGGCCTACTATTATAGTAACACAGTATATCGGGGCAGGAAGGCACCATTACATAGGACTACTATTATAGTAACACAGTATATCGCGGCAGGAAGGTACCATTACATAGGCCTACTATTATAGTGGCACAGTATATCGCGGCAGGAAGGTACCATTACATAGGCCTACAATTATAGTAACACAGCATATCGGGGCAGGAAGGCACCATTACATAAGCCTACTATTATAGTAACACAGTATATCGGGGCAGGAAGGCACCATTACATAGGCCTACTATTATAGTAACACAGTATATCGCGGCAGGAAGGCAGCATTACATAGGCCTACTATTATAGTAACACAGTATATCGGGGCAAGAAGGCAGCATTACATAGGCCTACTTTTAGAGTAGCACAGTATATCGGGGCAGGAAGGCAGCATTACATAGGTCTACTATTATACTGACACAGTATATCGGGGCAGGAAGGTACCATTACATAGGCTTACTATTATAGTAACACAGTATATCGCGGGGGCAGGAAGGCAGCATTACATAGGCCTACTATTATAGTAACACAGTATATCGGGGCAGGAAGGCAGCATTACATGGGCCTACTATTAGAGTACCACAGTATATCAGGGCAGGAAGGCACCATTACATAGGCCTACTATTATAGTAACACAGTATATCGGGACAGAAAGGCAGCATTACATAGGCCTACAATTAGAGTAGCACAGTATATCGCGGCAGGAAGACAGCATTACATAGGCCTAATATTAGAGTAACACAGTATATCGCGGGGGTAGGATATGTACCTTCCTGCCGCGATATACTGTGTCACTATAATAGTAGGCCTATGTAATGGTACCTTCTTGCCGCGATATACTGTGTTACTATAATTGTAGGCCTATGTAAAGGTACATTCCTGCCCCGATATACTGTGCTACTCTAATAGCAGGAATGTACCTTTACATAGGCCTACTATTATAGTAACACAGTAAATCGCGGCAGGAAGGTATCATTACATAGGCCTACTATTATAGTGACACAGTATATCACGGCAGGAAGGTACCATTACATAGGCCTACTATTATAGTGGCACAGTATATCGCGGCAGGAAGGTACCATTACATAGACCTACTATTATGTTAACACAGTATATCGGGGCAGGAAGGCACCATTACATAGGCCTACTATTATAGTAACACAGTATATCGCGGCAGGAAGGTAGCATTACATAGGCCTACTATTATAGTAACACAGTATATCGGGGCAGGAAGGCAGCATTACATAGGCCTACTTTTAGAGTAGCACAGTATATCGGGGCAGGAAGGCACCATTACATAGGCCTACTATTATAGTAACACAGTATATCGCGGCAGGAAGGCAGCATTACATAGGCCTACTATTATAGTAACACAGTATATCGGGGCAGGAAGGCAGCAT
The DNA here is from genome assembly GCA_964017125.1 of Flabesymbios commensalis. Classification (NCBI taxonomy): domain Eukaryota; kingdom Metazoa; phylum Annelida; class Polychaeta; order Terebellida; family Flabelligeridae; genus Flabesymbios; species Flabesymbios commensalis. The sequence goes on from OZ024915.1 coordinate 57,179,948, forward strand.
TACATAGGCCTACGTTTAGAGTAGCACAGTATATCGGGGCAGGAAGGCAGCATTACATAGGCCTACTATTATACTGACACAGTTAATCGGGGCAGGAAGGTACCATTACATAGGCCTACTATTATAGTAACACAGTATGTCGCGGGGGCAGGAAGGCAGCATTACATAGGCCTACTATTATAGTAACACAGTATATCGGGGCAGGAAGGCAGCATTACATAGGCCTACTATTAGAGTACCACAGTATATCGCGGCAGGAAGGCAGCATTACATAGGCCTACTATTAGAGTAACACAGTATATCGGGGCAGGAAGGCAGCATTACATAGGCCTACTATTATAGTAACACAATATATCGCGGCAGGAAGGCAGCATTACATAGGCCTACTATTATAGTAACACAGTAAATCGGGGCAGGAAGGCAGCATCACATAGGCCTACTATTAGAGTAGGACAGTATATCGCGGCAGGAAGGCAGCATTGCATAGGCCTACTATTGTAGTGGCACAGTATATCGCGGCAGGAAGGCAGCATTACATAGGCCTACTATTAGAGTAACAGAGTATATCGGGGCAGGAAGGCAGCATTACATAGACCTACTATTAGAGTACCACAGTATATCGCGGCAGGAAGGTAGCATTACATAGGCCTACTATTAGAGTAACACAGTATATCGGGGCAGGAAGGCAGCATTACATAGGCCTACTATTAGAGTAACACAGTATATCGCGGGGGCAGGAAGGCGGCATTACATAGGCCTACTATTATAGTAACACAGTATATCGCGGGAGCAGGAAGGCAGCATTACATAGGCCTACTATTATAGTAACACAGTATATCGGGGCAGGAAGGCAACATTACATAGGCCTACTATTATAGTAACACAGTATATCGCGGGGGCAGAAAGGCAGCATTACATAGGTCTACTATTATAGTAACACAGTATATCGGGGCAGGAAGGCAGCATTACATAGGCCTACTATTAGAGTACCACAGTATATCGCGGCAGGAAGGCAGCATTACAAAAACCTACTATTAGAATAACACAGTATATCGGGGCAGGAAGGCAGCATTACATAGGCCTACTATTATAGTAACTCAGTATATCGCGACAGGAAGGCAGCATTACATAGGCCTACTATTATAGTAGCACAGTAAATCGTTGCAGGAAGGCAGCATTACATAGGCCTACTATTAGAGTAGCACAGTATATCGCAGCAGGAAGGCAGCATTGCATAGGCCTACTATTAGAGTAACACAGTATATCGCGGCAGGAAGGCAGCATGACATAGGCCTACTATTAGAGTAACACAGTATTTTGGGGCAGGATGGCAGCATTACATAGGCCTACTATTAGAGTAACACAGTATATCGGGGCAGGAAGGCAGCATTACATAGGCCTACTATTATAGTGGCTCAGTATATCGCGGCAGGAAGGTACCATTACATAGGCCTACTGTTATAGTAACACAGTATATCGGGGCAGTAAGGTACCATTACATAGGCCTACCATTATAGTAACACAGTACATCGGGGCAGGAAGGCACCATATATAGGCCGACTATTATAGTAACACAGTATATCGCGGCAGGAAGGCACCATTACATAGGCCTACTATTATAGTAACACAGTATATCGCGGCAGGAAGGCAGCATTACATAGGCCTACTATTATAGTAACACAGTATATCGGGGCAGGAAGGCAGCATTACATAGGCCTACGTTTAGAGTAGCACAGTATATCGGGGCAGGAAGGCAGCATTACATAGGCCTACTATTATACTGATACAGTTTATCGGGGCAGGAAGGTACCATTACATAGGCCTACTATTATAGTAACACAGTATATCACGGGGGCAGGAAGGCAGCATTACATAGGCCTACTATTATAGTAACACAGTATATCGGGGCAGGAAGGCAGCATTACATAGGCCTACTATTAGAGTACCACAGTATATCAGGGCAGGAAGGCACCATTACATAGGCCTACTATTATAGTAACACAGTATATCGGGACAGGAAGGCAGCATTACATAGGCCTACAGTTAGAGTAGCACAGTATATCGCGACAGGAAGACAGCATTACATAGGCCTACTATTAGAGTAACACAATATATCGCGGGGGCAGGAAGGCAGCATTACATAGGCCTACTATTATAGTAACACAGTATATCGCTGGAGCAGGAAGGCAGCATTACATAGGCCTACTATTATAGTAACACAGTATATCGGGGCAGGAAGGCAGCATTACATAGGCCTACGTTTAGAGTAGCACAGTATATCGGGGCAGGAAGGCAGCATTACATAGGCCTACTATTATACTGACACAGTTTATCGGGGCAGGAAGGTACCATTACATAGGCCTACTATTATAGTAACACAGTATATCGCGGGGGCAGGAAGGCAGCATTACATAGGCCTACTATTATAGTAACACAGTATATCGGGGCAGGAAGGCAGCATTACATAGGCCTACTATTAGAGTACCACAGTATATCGCGGCAGGAAGGCAGCATTACATAGGCCTACTATTAGAGTAACACAGTATATCGGGGCAGGAAGGCAGCATTACATAGGCCTACTATTATAGTAACACAATATATCGCGGCAGGAAGGCAGCATTACATAGGCCTACTATTATTGTAACACAGTAAATCGGGGCAGGAAGGCAGCATCACATAGGCCTACTATTAGAGTAGGACAGTATATCGCGGCAGGAAGGCAGCATTGCATAGGCCTACTATTGTAGTGGCACAGTATATCGCGGCAGGAAGGCAGCATTACATAGGCCTACTATTAGAGTAACAGAGTATATCGGGGCAGGAAGGCAGCATTACATAGACCTACTATTAGAGTACCACAGTATATCGCGGCAGGAAGGTAGCATTACATAGGCCTACTATTAGAGTAACACAGTATATCGGGGCAGGAAGGCAGCATTACATAGGCCTACTATTAGAGTAGCACAGTATATCGCGGGGGCAGGAAGGCGGCATTACATAGGCCTACTATTATAGTAACACAGTATATCGCGGGAGCAGGAAGGCAGCATTACATAGGCCTACTATTATAGTAACACAGTATATCGGGGCAGGAAGGCAACATTACATAGGCCTACTATTATAGTAACACAGTATATCGCGGGGGCAGAAAGGCAGCATTACATAGGTCTACTATTATAGTAACACAGTATATCGGGGCAGGAAGGCAGCATTACATAGGCCTACTATTAGAGTACCACAGTATATCGCGGCAGGAAGGCAGCATTACAAAAACCTACTATTAGAATAACACAGTATATCGGGGCAGGAAGGCAGCATTACATAGGCCTACTATTATAGTAACTCAGTATATCGCGACAGGAAGGCAGCATTACATAGGCCTACTATTATAGTAGCACAGTAAATCGTTGCAGGAAGGCAGCATTACATAGGCCTACTATTAGAGTAGCACAGTATATCGCGGCAGGAAGGCAGCATTGCATAGGCCTACTATTAGAGTAACACAGTATATCGCGGCAGGAAGGCAGCATTACATAGGCCTACTATTAGAGTAACACAGTATTTTGGGGCAGGATGGCAGCATTACATAGGCCTACTATTAGAGTAACACAGTATATCGGGGCAGGAAGGCAGCATTACATAGGCCTACTATTATAGTGGCTCAGTATATCGCGGCAGGAAGGTACTATTACATAGGCCTACTGTTATAGTAACACAGTATATCGGGGCAGTAAGGTACCATTACATAGGCCTACCATTATAGTAACACAGTACATCGGGGCAGGAAGGCACCATATATAGGCCGACTATTATAGTAACACAGTATATCGCGGCAGGAAGGCACCATTACATAGGCCTACTATTATAGTAACACAGTATATCGCGGCAGGAAGGCAGCATTACATAGGCCTACTATTATAGTAACACAGTATATCGGGGCAGGAAGGCAGCATTACATAGGCCTACGTTTAGAGTAGCACAGTATATCGGGGCAGGAAGGCAGCATTACATAGGCCTACTATTATACTGATACAGTTTATCGGGGCAGGAAGGTACCATTACATAGGCCTACTATTATAGTAACACAGTATATCGCGGGGGCAGGAAGGCAGCATTACATAGGCCTACTATTATAGTAACACAGTATATCGGGGCAGGAAGGCAGCATTACATAGGCCTACTATTAGAGTACCACAGTATATCAGGGCAGGAAGGCACCATTACATAGGCCTACTATTATAGTAACACAGTATATCGGGACAGGAAGGCAGCATTACATAGGCCTACAGTTAGAGTAGCACAGTATATCGCGACAGGAAGACAGCATTACATAGGCCTACTATTAGAGTAACACAATATATCGCGGGGGCAGGAAGGCAGCATTACATAGGCCTACTATTATAGTAACACAGTATATCGCGGGAGCAGGAAGGCAGCATTACATAGGCCTACTATTATAGTAACACAGTATATCGGGGCAGGAAGGCAACATTACATAGGCCTACTATTATAGTAACACAGTATATCGCGGGGGCAGAAAGGCAGCATTACATAGGCCTACTATTATAGTAACACAGTATATCGGGGCAGGAAGGCAGCATTACATAGGCCTACTATTAGAGTACCACAGTATATCGCGACAGGAAGGTAGCATTACATAGGCCTACTATTAGAGTAACACAGTATATCGTGGCGGGAAGGCAGCATCACATAGGCCTACAATTAGAGTAACACAGTATATCGCGGGGGCAGGAAGACGGCATTACATAGGCGTACTATTATAGTAACACAGTATATCGCGGGAGCAGGAAGGCAGCATTACATTGGCCTACTATTATAGTAACACAGAATATCGGGGCAGGAAAGCAACATTACATAGGCCTACTATTATAGTAACACAGTATATCGCGGGGGCAGAAAGGCAGCATTACATAGGCCTACTATTATAGTAACACAGTATATCGGGGCAGGAAGGCAGCATTGCATAGGCCTACTATTAGAGTACCACAGTATATCGCGGCAGGAAGGCAGCATTACATAGGCCTACTATTAGAGTAACACAGTATATCGGGGCAGGAAGGCAGCATTACATAGGCCTACTATTATAGTAACACAATATATCGCGGCAGGAAGGCAGCATTACATAGGCCTACTATTATAGTAACACAGTAAATCGGGGCAGGAAGGCAGCATCACATAGGCCTACTATTAGAGTAGGACAGTATATCGCGGCAGGAAGGCAGCATTGCATAGGCCTAATATTGTAGTGGCACAGTATATCGCGGCAGGAAGGCAGCATTACATAGGCCTACTATTAGAGTAACAGAGTATATCGGAGCAGGAAGGCAGCATTACATAGACCTACTATTAGAGTACCACAGTATATCGCGGCAGGAAGGTAGCATTACATAGGCCTACTATTAGAGTAACACAGTATATCGGGGCAGGAAGGCAGCATTACATAGGCCTACTATTAGAGTAACACAGTATATGACGGGGGCAGGAAGGCGGCATTACATAGGCCTACTATTATAGTAACACAGTATATCGCGGGAGCAGGAAGGCAGCATTACATAGGCCTACTATTATAGTAACACAGTATATCGGGGCAGGAAGGCAACATTACATAGGCCTACTATTATAGTAACACAGTATATCGCGGGGGCAGAAAGGCAGCATTACATAGGTCTACTATTATAGTAACACAGTATATGACGGGGGCAGGAAGGCGGCATTACATAGGCCTACTATTATAGTAACACAGTATATCGCGGGAGCAGGAAGGTACCATTACATAGGCCTACTATTATAGTAACACAGTATATCGGGCAGCAAGGCACCATTATATAGGCCTACTATTATAGTAACACAGTATATCGCGGCAGGAAGGTACCATGTCATAGACCTACTATTATAGTGGCACAGTATATCGCGGGGGCAGGAAGGCACCATCATATAGGCCTACTATTATAGTAACACAGTATATCGGGGCAGGAAGGCAGCATTACATAGGCCTACTATAATAGTCGCACAGTATATCGCGGCAGGAAGGTACCATTACATAGGCCTAATATTATAGTAACACAGTATATCGCGGGGGCAGAAAGGCAGCATTACATAGGTCTACTATTATAGTAACACAGTATATCGGGGCAGGAAGGCAGCATTACATAGGCCTACTATTAGAGTACCACAGTATATCGCGGCAGGAAGGCAGCATTACATTGGCCTACTATTAGAATAACACAGTATATCGGGGCAGGAAGGCAGCATTACATAGGCCTACTATTATAGTAACTCAGTATATCGCGGCAGGAAGGCAGCATTACATAGGCCTACTATTATAGTAGCACAGTAAATCGTTGCAGGAAGGCAGCATTACATAGGCCTACTATTAGAGTAGCACAGTATATCGCGGCAGGAAGGCAGCATTGCATAGGCCTACTATTAGAGTAACACAGTATATCGCGGCAGGAAGGCAGCATTACATAGGCCTACTATTAGAGTAACACAGTATTTTGGGGCAGGATGGCAGCATTACATAGGCCTACTATTAGAGTAACACAGTATATCGGGGCAGGAAGGCAGCATTACATAGGCCTACTATTATAGTGGCTCAGTATATCGCGGCAGGAAGGTACCATTACATCGGCCTACTGTTATAGTAACACAGTATATCGGGGCAGTAAGGTACCATTACATAGGCCTACTATTATAGTAACACAGTACATCGGGGCAGGAAGGCACCATATATAGGCCGACTATTATAGTAACACAGTATATCGCGGCAGGAAGGTACCATTACATAGGCCTACTATTATAGTAGCACAGTATATCGCGGCAGGAAGGTACCATTACATAGGCCTACTATTATAGTAACACAGTATATCGCGGGAGGAAGGTACCATTCTATAGGCTTTCAATGATAGTGGCACAGAATATCGCGGGGGCAGGAAGGCACCATTACATAGGCCTACTATTATAGTAACACAGTATATCGCGGCAGGAAGGTACCATCACATAGGCCTACTATTATAGTGGCACAGAATATCGCGGGGGCAGGAAGGCACCATTACATAGGCCTACTATTATAGTTACACAGTATATCGCGGCAGGAAGGTACCATTACATAGGCCTACAATGATAGTGGCACAGTATATCGCGGGGGCAGGAAAGCACCATAACATAGGCCTACTATTATAGTACCACAATATATCGCGGCAGGAAGGTACCATTACATAGGCCTACTATTATAGTAACACAGTATATCGGGCAGCAAGGCACCATTATATAGGCCTACTATTATAGTAACACAGTAAATCGCGGCAGGAAGGTACCATGTCATAGACCTACAATTATAGTGGCACAGTATATCGCGGGGGCAGGAAGGCACCATCATATAGGCCTACTATTATAGTAACACAGTATATCGGGGCAGGAAGGCAGCATTACATAGGCCTACTATAATAGTCGCACAGTATATCGCGGCAGGAAGGTACCATTACATAGGCCTAATATTATAGTAACACAGTATATCGCGGCAGGAAGGTACCATTACATAGGCCTACTATTATAGTAACACAGTATATCGGGGCAGGAAGGCAGCATTACATAGGCCTACTATTATAGTCGCACAGTATATCGCGGCAGGAAGGTACCATTACATAGGCCTACTATTATAGTAACACAGTATATCGCGGCAGGAAGGTACCATTACATAGGCCTACTATTATAGTAACACAGTATATCGGGGCAGGAAGACAGCATTACATAGGCCTACTATTATAGTAACACAGTATATCGGGGCAGGAAGGCAGCATTACATAGGCCTACTATTAGAGTACCACAGTATATCGCGGCAGGAGAGCAGCATTACATAGGCCTACTATTATAGTAACACAGTATATCGGGGCATGAAGGCAGCATTACATAGGCCGACTATTATAGTAACACAGTATATCGGGGCAGGAAGGCAGCATTACATAGACCTACTATCAGAGTAGCACAGTATATCGCGACAGGAAGGCAGCATTACATAGGCCTACTATTATAGTGGCACAGTATATCGGGGCAGGAAGGCAGCATTACATAGGCCTACTATTATAGTAACACAGTATATCGCGGGGGCAGGAAGACAGCATTACATAGGCCTACTATTAGAGTAACACAGTATATCGTGGGGGCAAGAAGGCAGCATTGCATAGGCCTACTATTATAGTAACACGGTATATCACGGGGGCAGGAAGGCAGCATTACATAGGCCTACTATTATAGTAACACAGTATATCGCGGGGGCAGAAAGGCAGCATTACATAGGCCTAATATTATAGTAACACAGTATATCGGGGCTGGAGATACCATAACATAGGCCTACTATTATAGTGGCACAGTATATCGCGGCAGGAAGGTACCATTACATAGGCCTACTATTATAGTAACACAGTATATCGGGGCAGGAAGGCACCATTACATAAGCCTACTATTATAGTAACACAGTATATCGGGGCAGGAAGGCAGCATTACATAGGCCTACTATTAGGGTACCACAGTATATCGCGGCAAGAAAGCAGCATTTAATAGGCCTACTATTAGAGAAACACAGTATATCGGGGCAGGAAGACAGCATTACATAGGCCTACTATTATAGTAACACAGTATATCGGGGCAGGAAGGCAGCATTACATAGGCCTACTATTAGAGTACCACAGTATATCGCGGCAGGAAAGCAGCATTACATAGGCCTACTATTATAGTAACACAGTATATCGCGGGGGTAGAAAGGCAGCATTACATAGGCCTACTATTATAGTAACACAGTATATCGGGGCAGGAAGGCACTATCAGAGTAGCACAGTATATCGCGGCAGGAGGGCAGTATTACATAGGCCTACTATTATAGTGGCACAGTATATCGAGGCAGGAAGGCAGCATTACATAGGCCTACTATTATAGTAACACAGTATATCGCGGGGGCAGGAAGGCTGCATTTCATAGGCCTACTATCATAGTAACACAGTATATGGCGGGGGCAGGAAGGCAGCATTACAAAGGCCTACTATTATAGTAACACAGTATATCGCGGGGGGCAGGAAGGCAGCATTACATAGGCCTACTATTATAGTACCACAGTCTATCGCGAAGCAGGAAGGCAGCATTACATAGGCCTACTATTAGTGTACCACAGAATATCGGGGCAGGAAGGCAGCATTACATAGGCCTACTATTAGAGTAGCACAGTATATCGGGGCAGGAATGTACCTTTACATAGGCATACTATTATAGTGACACAGTATATCGCGACAGGAAGGTAGCATTACATAGGCCTACTATTAGAGTAACACAGTATATCGCGGGAGGAAGGTACCATTCTATAGGCCTACAATGATAGTGGCACAGAATATCGCGGGGGCAGGAAGGCACCATTACATAGGCCTACTATTATAGTAACACAGTATATCGCGGCAGGAAGGTACCATCACATAGGCCTACTATTATAGTGGCACAGAATATCGCGGGGGCAGGAAGGCACCAATACATAGGCCTACTATTATAGTTACACAGTATATCGCGGCAGGAAGGTACCATTACATAGGCCTACAATGATAGTGGCACAGTATATCGCGGGGGCAGGAAAGCACCATTACATAGGCCTACTATTATAGTACCAGGCAGGAGGGCAGTATTACATAGGCCTACTATTATAGTGGCACAGTATATCGAGGCAGGAAGGCAGCATTACATAGGCCTACTATTATAGTAACACAGTATATCGCGGGGGCAGGAAGGCTGCATTTCATAGGCCTACTATCATAGTAACACAGTATATGGCGGGGGCAGGAAGGCAGCATTACAAAGGCCTACTATTATAGTAACACAGTATATCGCGGGGGGCAGGAAGGCAGCATTACATAGGCCTACTATTATAGTACCACAGTCTATCGCGAAGCAGGAAGGCAGCATTACATAGGCCTACTATTAGTGTACCACAGAATATCGGGGCAGGAAGGCAGCATTACATAGGCCTACTATTAGAGTAGCACAGTATATCGGGGCAGGAATGTACCTTTACATAGGCCTACTATTATAGTGACACAGTATATCGCGACAGGAAGGTAGCATTACATAGGCCTACTATTAGAGTAACACAGTATATCGCGGGAGGAAGGTACCATTCTATAGGCCTACAATGATAGTGGCACAGAATATCGCGGGGGCAGGAAGGCACCATTACATAGGCCTACTATTATAGTAACACAGTATATCGCGGCAGGAAGGTACCATCACATAGGCCTACTATTATAGTGGCACAGAATATCGCGGGGGCAGGAAGGCACCATTACATAGGCCTACTATTATAGTTACACAGTATATCGCGGCAGGAAGGTACCATTACATAGGCCTACAATGATAGTGGCACAGTATATCGCGGGGGCAGGAAAGCACCATTACATAGGCCTACTATTATAGTACCACAATATATCGCGGCAGGAAGGTACCATTACATAGGCCTACTATTATAGTAACACAGTATATCGGGCAGCAAGGCACCATTATATAGGCCTACTATTATAGTAACACAGTATATCGCGGCAGGAAGGTACCATGTCATAGACCTACTATTATAGTGGCACAGTATATCGCGGGGGCAGGAAGGCACCATCATATAGGCCTACTATTATAGTAACACAGTATATCGGGGCAGGAAGGCAGCATTACATAGGCCTACTATAATAGTCGCACAGTATATCGCGGCAGGAAGGTACCATTACATAGGCCTACTATTATAGTAACACAGTATATCGCGGCAGGAAGGTACCATTACATAGGCCTACTATTATAGTAACACAGTATATCGGGGCAGGAAGGCAGCATAACATAGGCCTACTATTATAGTCGCACAGTATATCGCGGCAGGAAGGTACCATTACATAGGCCTACTATTATAGTAACACAGTATATCGCGGCAGGAAGGTACCATTACATAGGCCTACTATTATAGTAACACAGTATATCGGGGCAGTAAGACAGCATTACATAGGCCTACTATTATAGTAACACAGTATATCGGGGCAGGAAGGCAGCATTACATAGGCCTACTATTAGAGTACCACAGTATATCGCGGCAGGAAAGCAGCATTACATAGGCCTACTATTATAGTAACACAGTATATCGCGGGGGTAGAAAGGCAGCATTACATAGGCCTACTATTATAGTAACACAGTATATCGGGGCAGGAAGGCACTATCAGAGTAGCACAGTATATCGCGGCAGGAGGGCAGTATTACATAGGCCTACTATTATAGTGGCACAGTATATCGAGGCAGGAAGGCAGCATTACATAGGCCTACTATTATAGTAACACAGTATATCGCGGGGGCAGGAAGGCTGCATTTCATAGGCCTACTATCATAGTAACACAGTATATGGCGGGGGCAGGAAGGCAGCATTACAAAGGCCTACTATTATAGTAACACAGTATATCGCGGGGGGGCAGGAAGGCAGCATTACATAGGCCTACTATTATAGTACCACAGTCTATCGCAAAGCAGGAAGGCAGCATTACATAGGCCTACTATTAGTGTACCACAGAATATCGGGGCAGGAAGGCAGCATTACATAGGCCTACTATTAGAGTAGCACAGTATATCGGGGCAGGAATGTACCTTTACATAGGCCTACTATTATAGTGACACAGTATATCGCGACAGGAAGGTAGCATTACATAGGCCTACTATTAGAGTAACACAGTATATCGCGGGAGGAAGGTACCATTCTATAGGCCTACAATGATAGTGGCACAGAATATCGCGGGGGCAGGAAGGCACCATTACATAGGCCTACTATTATAGTAACACAGTATATCGCGGCAGGAAGGTACCATCACATAGGCCTACTATTATAGTGGCACAGAATATCGCGGGGGCAGGAAGGCACCATTACATAGGCCTACTATTATAGTTACACAGTATATCGCGGCAGGAAGGTACCATTACATAGGCCTACAATGATAGTGGCACAGTATATCGCGGGGGCAGGAAAGCACCATTACATAGGCCTACTATTATAGTACCACAATATATCGCGGCAGGAAGGTACCATTACATAGGCCTACTATTATAGTAACACAGTATATCGGGCAGCAAGGCACCATTATATAGGCCTACTATTATAGTAACACAGTATATCGCGGCAGGAAGGTACCATGTCATAGACCTACTATTATAGTGGCACAGTATATCGCGGGGGCAGGAAGGCACCATCATATAGGCCTACTATTATAGTAACACAGTATATCGGGGCAGGAAGGCAGCATTACATAGGCCTACTATAATAGTCGCACAGTATATCGCGGCAGGAAGGTATCATTACATAGGCCTACTATTATAGTAACACAGTATATCGCGGCAGGAAGGTACCATTACATAGGCCTACTATTATAGTAACACAGTATATCGGGGCAGGAAGGCAGCATAACATAGGCCTACTATTATAGTCGCACAGTATATCGTGGCAGGAAGGTACCATTACATAGGCCTACTATTATAGTAACACAGTATATCGCGGCAGGAAGGTACCATTACATAGGCCTTCTATTATAGTAACACAGTATATCGCGGCAGGAAGGTACCATTACATAGGCCTACTATTATAGTAACACAGTATATCGGGGCAGGAAGGCACCATTACATAAGCCTACTATTATAGTAACACAGTATATCGGGGCAGGAAGGCAGCATTACATAGGCCTACTATTAGAGTACCACAGTATATCGCGGCAAGAAAGCAGCATTTCATAGGCCTACTATTAGAGTAACACAGTATATCGGGGCAGGAAGACAGCATTACATAGGCCTACCATTATAGTAACACAGTATATCGGGGCAGGAAGGCAGCATTACATAGGCCTACTATTAGAGTACCACAGTATATCGCGGCAGGAAAGCAGCATTACATAGGCCTACTATTATAGTAACACAGTATATCGCGGGGGCAGAAAGGCAGCATTACATAGGCCTACTATTATAGTAACACAGTATATCGGGGCAGGAAGGCACTATCAGAGTAGCACAGTATATCGCGGCAGGAGGGCAGCATTACATAGGCCTACTATTATAGTGGCACAGTATATCGGGGCAGGAAGGCAGCATTACATAGGCCTACTATTATAGTAACACAGTATATCGCGGGGGCAGGAAGGCTGCATTTCATAGGCCTACTATCATAGTAACACAGTATATGGCGGGGGCAGGAAGGCAGCATTACAAAGGCCTACTATTATAGTACCACAGTCTATCGCGAAGCAGGAAGGCAGCATTACATAGGCCTACTATTATAGTACCACAGTCTATCGCGAAGCAGGAAGGCAGCATTACATAGGCCTACTATTAGAATAACACAGTATATCGGGGCAGCAAGGCAGCATTACATAGGCCTACTATTATAGTAACTCAGTATATCGCGGCAGGAAGGCAGCATTACATAGGCCTACTTTTATAGTAGCACAGTAAATCGTTGCAGGAAGGCAGCATTACATAGGCCTACTATTAGAGTAGCACAGTATATCGCGGCAGGAAGGCAGCATTGCATAGGCCTACTATTAGAGTAACACAGTATATCGCGGCAGGAAGGCAGCATTACATAGGCCTACTATTAGAGTAGCACAGTATTTTGGGGCAGGATGGCAGCATTACATAGGCCTACTATTAGAGTAACACAGTACATCGGGGCAGGAAGGCAGCATTACATAGGCCTACTATTATAGTGGCTCAGTATATCGCGGCAGGAAGGTACCATTACATAGGCCTACTGTTATAGTAACACAGTATTTTCGGGGCAGTAAGGTACCATTACATAGGCCTACTATTATAGTAACACAGTATATCGGGGCAGGAAAGCAGCATTACATAGGCCTACTATTAGAGTAGCACAGTATTTTGGGGCAGGATGGCAGCATTACATAGGCCTACTATTAGAGTAACACAGTATATCGGGGCAGGAAGGCAGCATTACATAGGCCTACTATTATAGTGGCTCAGTATATCGCGGCAGGAAGGTACCATTACATAGGCCTACTGTTATAGTAACACAGTATTTTCGGGGCAGTAAGGTACCATTACATAGGCCTACTATTAGAGTACCACAGTATATCGCGGCAGGAAAGCAGCATTACATAGGCCTACTATTATAGTAACACAGTATATCGCGGGGTAGAAAGGCAGCATTACATAAGCCTACTATTATAGTAACACAGTATATCGGGGCAGGAAGGCACTATCAGAGTAGCACAGTATATCGCGGCAGGAGGGCAGTATTACATAGGCCTACTATTATAGTGGCACAGTATATCGAGGCAGGAAGGCAGCATTACATAGGCCTACTATTATAGTAACACAGTATATCGCGGGGGCAGGAAGGCTGAATTTCATAGGCCTACTATCATAGTAACACAGTATATGGCGGGGGCAGGAAGGCAGCATTACAAAGGCCTACTATTATAGTAACACAGTATATCGCGGGGGGCAGGAAGGCAGCATTACATAGGCCTACTATTATAGTACCACAGTCTCTCGCGAAGCAGGAAGGCAGCATTACATAGGCCTACTATTAGTGTACCACAGAATATCGGGGCAGGAAGGCAGCATTACATAGGCCTACTATTAGAGTAGCACAGTATATCGGAGCAGGAATGTACCTTTACATAGGCCTACTATTATAGTGACACAGTATATCGCGACAGGAAGGTAGCATTACATAGGCCTACTATTAGAGTAACACAGTATATCGCGGAAGGAAGGTACCATTCTATAGGCCTACAATGATAGTGGCACAGAATATCGCGGGGGCAGGAAGGCACCATTACATAGGCCTACTATTATAGTAACACAGTATATCGCGGCAGGAAGGTACCATCACATAGGCCTACTATTATAGTGGCACAGAATATCGCGGGGGCAGGAAGGCACCATTACATAGGCCTACTATTATAGTTACACAGTATATCGCGGCAGGAAGGTACCATTACATAGGCCTACAATGATAGTGGCACAGTATATCGCGGGGGCAGGAAAGCACCATTACATAGGCCTACTATTATAGTACCACAATATATCGCGGCAGGAAGGTACCATTACATAGGCCTACTATTATAGTAACACAGTATATCGGGCAGCAAGGCACCATTATATAGGCCTACTATTATAGTAACACAGTATATCGCGGCAGGAAGGTACCATGTCATAGACCTACTATTATAGTGGCACAGTACATCGCGGGGGCAGGAAGGCACCATCATATAGGCCTACTATTATAGTAACACAGTATATCGGGGCAGGAAGGCAGCATTACATAGGCCTACTATAATAGTCGCACAGTATATCGCGGCAGGAAGGTATCATTACATAGGCCTACTATTATAGTAACACAGTATATCGCGGCAGGAAGGTACCATTACATAGGCCTACTATTATAGTAACACAGTATATCGGGGCAGGAAGGCAGCATAACATAGGCCTACTATTATAGTCGCACAGTATATCGCGGCAGGAAGGTACCATTACATAGGCCTACTATTATAGTAACACAGTATATCGCGGCAGGAAGGTACCATTACATAGGCCTACTATTATAGTAACACAGTATATCGCGGCAGGAAGGTACCATTACATAGGCCTACTATTAGAGTACCACAGTATATCGCGGCAGGAGAGCAGCATTACATAGGCCTACTATTATAGTAACACAGTATATCGCGGCATGAAGGCAGCATTACATAGGCCGACTATTATAGTAACACAGTATATCGGGGCAGGAAGGCAGCATTACATAGACCTACTATCAGAGTAGCACAGTATATCGCGGCAGGAAGGCAGCATTACATAGGCCTACTATTATAGTGGCACAGTATATCGGGGCAGGAAGGCACCATTACATAGGCCTACTATTATAGTAACACAGTATATCGCGGGGGCAGGAAGACAGCATTACATAGGCCTACTATTAAAGTAACACAGTATATCGTGGGGGCAGGAAGGCAGCATTGCATAGGCCTACTATTATAGTAACACGGTATATCACGGGGGCAGGAAGGCAGCATTACATAGGCCTACTATTATAGTAACACAGTATGTCGGGCAGGAAGACAACATTACATAGGCCTACTATTATAGTAACACAGTATATCGCGGGGGCAGAAAGGCAGCATTACATAGGCCTAATATTATAGTAACACAGTATATCGGGGCTGGGAGGTACCATTACATAGGCCTACTATTATAGTGGCACAGTATATCGCGGCAGGAAGGTACCATTACATAGGCCTACTATTATAGTAACACAGTATATCGGGGCAGGAAGGCACCATTACATAAGCCTACTATTATAGTAACACAGTATATCGGGGCAGGAAGGCAGCATTACATAGGCCTACTATTAGAGTACCACAGTATATCGCGGCAAGAAAGCAGCATTTCATAGGCCTACTATTAGAGTAACACAGTATATCGGGGCAGGAAGACAGCATTACATAGGCCTACCATTATAGTAACACAGTATATCGGGGCAGGAAGGCAGCATTACATAGGCCTACTATTAGAGTACCACAGTATATCGCGGCAGGAAAGCAGCATTACATAGGCCTACTATTATAGTAACACAGTATATCGCGGGGGCAGAAAGGCAGCATTACATAGGCCTACTATTATAGTAACACAGTATATCGGGGCAGGAAGGCACTATCAGAGTAGCACAGTATATCGCGGCAGGAGGGCAGCATTACATAGGCCTACTATTATAGTGGCACAGTATATCGGGGCAGGAAGGCAGCATTACATAGGCCTACTATTATAGTAACACAGTATATCGCGGGGGCAGGAAGGCTGCATTTCATAGGCCTACTATCATAGTAACACAGTATATGGCGGGGGCAGGAAGGCAGCATTACAAAGGCCTACTATTATAGTACCACAGTCTATCGCGAAGCAGGAAGGCAGCATTACATAGGACTACTATTATAGTGGCACAGTATATCGCGGCAGGAAGGTACCATTACATAGGCCTACTATTATAGTAACACAGTATATCGGGGCAGGAAGACAGCATTACATAGGCCTACTATTATAGTAACACAGTATATCGGGGCAGGAAGGCAGCATTACATAGGCCTACTTTTATAGTAGCACAGTAAATCGTTGCAGGAAGGCAGCATTACATAGGCCTACTATTAGAGTAGCACAGTATATCGCGGCAGGAAGGCAGCATTGCATAGGCCTACTATTAGAGTAACACAGTATATCGCGGCAGGAAGGCAGCATTACATAGGCCTACTATTAGAGTAGCACAGTATTTTGGGGCAGGAAGGCAGCATTACATAGGCCTACTATTATAGTGGCTCAGTATATCGCGGCAGGAAGGTACCATTACATAGGCCTACTGTTATAGTAACACAGTATATCGGGGCAGTAAGGTACCATTACATAGGCCTACTATTATAGTAACACAGTATATCGGGGCAGGAAAGCAGCATTACATAGGCCTACTATTATAGTCGCACAGTATATCGCGGCAGGAAGGTACCATTACATAGGCCTACTATTATAGTAGCACAGTATATCGCGGCAGGAAGGTACCATTACATAGGCCTTCTATTATAGTAACACAGTATATCGCGGGAGGAAGGTACCATTCTATAGGCCTACAATGATAGTGGCACAGAATATCGCGGGGGCAGGAAGGCACCATTACATAGGCCTACTATTATAGTAACACATTATATCGCGGCAGGAAGGTACCATCACATAGGCCTACTATTATAGTGGCACAGAATATCGCGGGGGCAGGAAGGCACCATTACATAGGCCTACTATTATAGTTACACAGTATATCGCGGCAGGAAGGTACCATTACATAGGCCTACAATGATAGTGGCACAGTATATCGCGGGGCAGGAAAGCACCATTACATAGGCCTACTATTATAGTACCACAATATATCGCGGCAGGAAGGTACCATTACATAGGCCTACTATTATAGTAACACAGTATATCGGGCAGCAAGGCACCATTATATAGGCCTACTATTATAGTAACACAGTATATCGCGGCAGGAAGGTACCATGTCATAGACCTACTATTATAGTGGCACAGTATATCGCGGGGGCAGGAAGGCACCATCATATAGGCCTACTATTATAGTAACACAGTATATCGGGGCAGGAAGGCAGCATCACATAGGCCTACTATAATAGTCGCACAGTATATCGCGGCAGGAAGGTACCATTACATAGGCCTACTATTATAGTAACACAGTATATCGCGGCAGGAAGGTACCATTACATAGGCCTACTATTATAGTAACACAGTATATCGGGGCAGGAAGGCAGCATTACATAGGCCTACTATTATAGTCGCACAGTATATCGCGGCAGGAAGGTACCATTACATAGGCCTACTATTATAGTAACACAGTATATCGCGGCAGGAAGGTACCATTACATAGGCCTACTATTACAGTAACACAGTATATCGGGGCAGGAAGACAGCATTACATAGGCCTACTATTATAGTAACACAGTATATCGGGGCAGGAAGGCAGCATTACATAGGCCTACTATTAGAGTACCACAGTATATCGCGGCAGGAGAGCAGCATTACATAGGCCTACTATTATAGTAACACAGTATATCGGGGCATGAAGGCAGCATTACATAGACCTACTATCAGAGTAGCACAGTATATCGCGGCAGGAAGGCAGTATTACATAGGCCTACTATTATAGTGGCACAGTATATCGGGGCAGGAAGGCAGCATTACATAGGCCTACTATTATAGTAACACAGTATATCGTGGGGGCAGGAAGACAGCATTACATAGGCCTACTATTAGAGTAACACAGTATATCGGGGCAGGAAGACAGCATTACATAGGCCTACCATTATAGTACCACAGTATATCGCGGCAAGAAAGCAGCATTTCATAGGCCTACTATTAGAGTAACACAGTATATCGGGGCAGGAAGACAGCATTACATAGGCCTACCATTATAGTAACACAGTATATCGGGGCAGGAAGGCAGCATTACATAGGCCTACTATTAGAGTACCACAGTATATCGCGGCAGGAAAGCAGCATTACATAGGCCTACTATTATAGTAACACAGTATATCGCGGGGGCAGAAAGGCAGCATTACATAGGCCTACTATTATAGTAACACAGTATATCGGGGCAGGAAGGCACTATCAGAGTAGCACAGTATATCGCGGCAGGAGGGCAGCATTACATAGGCCTACTATTATAGTGGCACAGTATATCGGGGCAGGAAGGCAGCATTACATAGGCCTACTATTATAGTAACACAGTATATCGCGGGGGCAGGAAGGCTGCATTTCATAGGCCTACTATCATAGTAACACAGTATATGGCGGGGGCAGGAAGGCAGCATTACAAAGGCCTACTATTATAGTACCACAGTCTATCGCGAAGCAGGAAGGCAGCATTACATAGGACTACTATTATAGTGTCACAGTATATCGCGGCAGGAAGGTACCATTACATAGGCCTACTATTATAGTAACACAGTATATCGGGGCAGGAAGACAGCATTACATAGGCCTACTATTATAGTAACACAGTATATCGGGGCAGGAAGGCAGCATTACATAGGCCTACTTTTATAGTAGCACAGTAAATCGTTGCAGGAAGGCAGCATTACATAGGCCTACTATTAGAGTAGCACAGTATATCGCGGCAGGAAGGCAGCATTGCATAGGCCTACTATTAGAGTAACACAGTATATCGCGGCAGGAAGGCAGCATTACATAGGCCTACTATTAGAGTAGCACAGTATTTTGGGGCAGGATGGCAGCATTACATAGGCCTACTATTAGAGTAACACAGTATATCGGGGCAGGAAAGCAGCATTACATAGGCCTACTCTTATAGTGGCTCAGTATATCGCGGCAGGAAGGTACCATTACATAGGCCTACTGTTATAGTAACACAGTATATCGGGGCAGTAAGGTACCATTACATAGGCCTACTATTATAGTAACACAGTATATCGGGGCAGGAAAGCAGCATTACATAGGCCTACTATTATAGTCGCACAGTATATCGCGGCAGGAAGGTACCATTACATAGGCCTACTATTATAGTAGCACAGTATATCGCGGCAGGAAGGTACCATTACATAGGCCTTCTATTATAGTAACACAGTATATCGCGGGAGGAAGGTACCATTCTATAGGTCTACAATGATAGTGGCACAGAATATCGCGGGGGCAGGAAGGCACCATTACATAGGCCTACTATTATAGTAACACATTATATCGCGGCAGGAAGGTACCATCACATAGGCCTACTATTATAGTGGCACAGAATATCGCGGGGGCAGGAAGGCACCATTACATAGGCCTACTATTATAGTTACACAGTATATCGCGGCAGGAAGGTACCATTACATAGGCCTACAATGATAGTGGCACAGTATATCGCGGGGGCCGGAAAGCACCATTACATAGGCCTACTATTATAGTACCACAATATATCGCGGCAGGAAGGTACCATTACATAGGCCTACTATTATAGTAACACAGTATATCGGGCAGCAAGGCACCATTATATAGGCCTACTATTATAGTAACACAGTATATCGCGGCAGGAAGGTACCATGTCATAGACCTACTATTATAGTGGCACAGTATATCGCGGGGGCAGGAAGGCACCATCATATAGGCCTACTATTATAGTAACACAGTATATCGGGGCAGGAAGGCAGCATCACATAGGCCTACTATAATAGTCGCACAGTATATCGCGGCAGGAAGGTACCATTACATAGGCCTACTATTATAGTAACACAGTATATCGCGGCAGGAAGGTACCATTACATAGGCCTACTATTATAGTAACACAGTATATCGGGGCAGGAAGGCAGCATTACATAGGCCTACTATTATAGTCGCACAGTATATCGCGGCAGGAAGGTACCATTACATAGGCCTACTATTATAGTATCACAGTATATCGCGGCAGGAAGGTACCATTACATAGGCCTACTATTATAGTAACACAGTATATCGGGGCAGGAAGACAGCATTACATAGGCCTACTATTATAGTAACACAGTATATCGGGGCAGGAAGGCAGCATTACATAGGCCTACTATTAGAGTACCACAGTATATCGCGGCAGGAGAGCAGCATTACATAGGCCTACTATTATAGTAACACAGTATATCGGGGCATGAAGGCAGCATTACATAGACCTACTATCAGAGTAGCACAGTATATCGCGGCAGGAAGGCAGCATTACATAGGCCTACTATTATAGTGGCACAGTATATCGGGGCAGGAAGGCAGCATTACATAGGCCTACTATTATAGTAACACAGTATATCGTGGGGGCAGGAAGACAGCATTACATAGGCCTACTATTAGAGTAACACAGTATATCGTGGGGGCAGGAAGGCAGCATTGCATAGGCCTACTATTATAGTAACACGGTATATCACGGGGGCAGGAAGGCAGCATTACATAGGCCTACTATTATAGTAACACAGTATGTCGGGGCAGGAAGACAACAATACATAGGCCTACTATTATAGTAACACAGTATATCGCGGGGGCAGAAAGGCAGCATTACATAGGCCTAATATTATAGTAACACAGTATATCGGGGCGGGAAGGTACCATTACATAGGACTACTATTATAGTGGCACAGTATATCGCGGCAGGAAGGTACCATTACATAGGCCTACTATTATAGTAACACAGCATATCGGGGCAGGAAGGCACCATTACATAAGCCTACTATTATAGTAACACAGTATATCGGGGCAGGAAGGCAGCATTACATAGGCCTACTATTAGAGTACCACAGTATATCGCGGCAGGAAAGCAGCATTACATAGGCCTACTATTATAGTAACACAGTATATCGCGGGGGCAGAAAGGCAGCATTACATAGGCCTACTATTATAGTAACACAGTATATCGGGACAGGAAGGCACTATCAGAGTAGCACAGTATATCGCGGCAGGAGGGCAGCATTACATAGGCCTACTATTATAGTGGCACAGTATATCGGGGCAGGAAGGCAGCATTGCATAGGCCTACTATTAGAGTACCACAGTATATCGCGGCAGGAAGGCAGCATTACATAGGCCTACTATTAGAATAACACAGTATATCGGGGCAGGAAGGCAGCATTACATAGGCCTACTATTATAGTAACTCAGTATATCGCGGCAGGAAGGCAGCATTACATAGGCCTACTATTATAGTAGCACAGTAAATCGTTGCAGGAAGGCAGCATTACATAGGCCTACTATTAGAGTAGCACAGTATATCGCGGCAGGAAGGCAGCATTGCATAGGCCTACTATTAGAGTAACACAGTATATCGCGGCAGGAAGGCAGCATTACATAGGCCTACTATTAGAGTAACACAGTATTTTGGGGCAGGATGGCAGCATTACATAGGCCTACTGTTAGAGTAACACAGTATATCGGGGCAGGAAGGCAGCATTACATAGGCCTACTATTATAGTGGCTCAGTATATCGCGGCAGGAAGGTACCATTACATAGGCCTACTGTTATAGTAACACAGTATATCGGGGCAGTAAGGTACCATTACATAGGCCTACTATTATAGTAACACAGTATATCGGGGCAGGAAAGCAGCATTACATAGGCCTACTATTATAGTCGCACAGTATATCGCGGCAGGAAGGTACCATTACATAGGCCTACCATTATAGTAGCACAGTATATCGCGGCAGGAAGGTACCATTACATAGGCCTTCTATTATAGTAACACAGTATATCGCGGGAGGAAGGTACCATTCTATAGGCCTACAATGATAGTGGCACAGAATATCGCGGGGGCAGGAAGGCACCATTACATAGGCCTACTATTATAGTAACACATTATATCGCGGCAGGAAGGTACCATCACATAGGCCTACTATTATAGTGGCACAGAATATCGCGGGGGCAGGAAGGCACCATTACATAGGCCTACTATTATAGTTACACAGTATATCGCGGCAGGGAGGTACCATTACATAGGCCTACAATGATAGTGGCACAGTAGGCCTATATCGCGGGGGCAGGAAAGCACCATTACATAGGCCTACTATTATAGTACCACAATATATCGCGGCAGGAAGGTACCATTACATAGGCCTACTATTATAGTAACACAGTATATCGGGCAGCAAGGCACCATTATATAGGCCTACTATTATAGTAACACAGTATATCGCGGCAGGAAGGTACCATGTCATAGACCTACTATTATAGTGGCACAGTATATCGCGGGGGCAGGAAGGCACCATCATATAGGCCTACTATTATAGTAACACAGTATATCGGGGCAGGAAGGCAGCATTACATAGGCCTACTATAATAGTCGCACAGTATATCGCGGCAGGAAGGTACCATTACATAGGCCTACTATTATAGTAACACAGTATATCGCGGCAGGAAGGTACCATTACATAGGCCTACTATTATAGTAACACAGTATATCGCGGCAGGAAGGTACCATTACATATGCCTACTATTATAGTAACACAGTATATCGCGGCAGGAAGGTACCATTACATAGGCCTACTATTATAGTAACACAGTATATCGGGGCAGGAAGACAGCATTACATAGGCCTACTATTATAGTAACACAGTATATCGGGGCAGGAAGGCAGCATTACATAGGCCTACTATTAGAGTAACACAGTATATCGCGGCAGGAGAGCAGCATTACATAGGCCTACTATTATAGTAACACAGTATATCGGGGCAGGAAGGCAGCATTACATAGACCTACTATCAGAGTAGCACAGTATATCGCGGCAGGAAGGCAGCATTACATAGGCCTACTATTATAGTGGCACAGTATATCGGGGCAGGTAGGCAGCATTACATACGCCTACTATTATAGTAACACAGTATATCGCGGGGGCAGGAGGACAGCATTACATAGGCCTACTATTAGAGCAACACAGTATATCGTGGGGGCAGGAAGGCAGCATTGCATAGGCCTACTATTATAGTAACACGGTATATCACGGGGGCAGGAAGGCAGCATTACATAGGCCTACTATTATAGTAACACAGTATGTCGGGGCAGGAAGACAACATTACATAGGCCTACTATTATAGTAACACAGTATATCGCGGGGGCAGAAAGGCAGCATTACATAGGCCTAATATTATAGTAACACAGTATATCGGGGCGGGAAGGTACCATTACATAGGACTACTATTATAGTGGCACAGTATATCGCGGCAGGAAGGTACCATTACATAGGCCTACTATTATAGTAACACAGTATATCGGGGCAGAAAGGCACCATTACATAAGCCTACTATTATAATAACACAGTATATCGGGGCAGGAAGGCAGCATTACATAGGCCTACTATTAGGGTACCACAGTATATCGCGGCAAGAAAGCAGCATTTCATAGGCCTACTATTAGAGTAACACAGTATATCGGGGCAGGAAGACAGCATTACATAGGCCTACTATTATAGTAACACAGTATATCGGGGCAGGAAGGCAGCATTACATAGGCCTACTATTAGAGTACCACAGTATATCGCGGCAGAAAAGCAGCATTACATAGGCCTACTATTATAGTAACACAGTATATCGCGGGGGCAGAAAGGCAGCATTACATAGGCCTACTATTATAGTAACACAGTATATCGGGGCAGGAAGGCACTATCAGAGTAGCACAGTATATCGCGGCAGGAGGGCAGCATTACATAGGCCTACTATTATAGTGGCACAGTATATCGGGGCAGGAAGGCAGCATTACATAGGCCTACTATTATAGTAACACAGTATATCGCGGGGGCAGGAAGGCTGCATTTCATAGGCCTACTATCATAGTGACACAGTATATGGCGGGGGCAGGAAGGCAGCATTACAAAGGCCTACTATTATAGTACCACAGTCTATCGCGAAGCAGGAAGGCAGCATTACATAGGCCTACTATTAGTGTACCACAGTATATCGGGGCAGGAAGGCAGCATTACATAGGCCTACTATTAGAGTAGCACAGTATATCGGGGCAGGAATGTACCTTTACATAGGCCTACCATTATAGTAACACAGTATATCGCGGCAGGAAGGTACCATGTCATAGACCTACTATTATAGTGGCACAGTATATCGCGGGGGCAGGAAGGCACCATTACATAGGCCTACTATTATAGTAACACAGTATATCGCGGCAGGAAGGTACCATCACATAGGCCTACTATTATAGTGGCACAGAATATCGCGGGGGGGGCAGGAAGGCACCATTACATAGGCCTACTATTATAGTTACACAGTAAATCGCGGCAGGAAGGTACCATTACATAGGCCTACAATGATAGTGGCACAGTATATCGCGGGGGCAGGAAAGCACCATTACATAGGCCTACTATTATAGTACCACAATATATCGCGGCAGGAAGGTACCATTACATAGGCCTACTATTATAGTAACACAGTATATCGGGCAGCAAGGCACCATTATATAGGCCTACTATTATAGTAACACAGTATATCGCGGCAGGAAGGTACCATGTCATAGACCTACTATTATAGTGGCACAGTATATCGTTGGGGCAGGAAGGCACCATCATATAGGCCTACTATTATAGTAACACAGTATATCGGGACAGGAAGCGGCATTACATAGGCCTACTATAATAGTCGCACAGAATATCGAGGCAGGAAGGTACCATTACATAGGCCTACTATTATAGTAACACAGTATATCGCGGCAGGAAGGTACCATTACATAGGCCTACTATTATAGTAACACAGTATATCGGGGCAGGAAGGCAGCATTACATAGGCCTACTATTATAGTCGCACAGTATATCGCGGCAGGAAGGTACCATTACATAGGCCTACTATTATAGTAACACAGTATATCGCGGCAGGAAGGTACCATTACATAGGCCTACTATTATAGTAACACAGTATATCGGGGCAGGAAGACAGCATTACATAGGCCTACTATTATAGTAACACAGTATATCGGGGCAGGAAGGCAGCATTACATAGGCCTACTATTAGAGTACCACAGTATATCGCGGCAGGAGAGCAGCATTACATAGGCCTACTATTATAGTAACACAGTATATCGCGGCATGAAGGCAGCATTACATAGGCCGACTATTATAGTAACACAGTATATCGGGGCAGGAAGGCAGCATTACATAGACCTACTATCAGAGTAGCACAGTATATCGCGGCAGGAAGGCAGCATTACATTAGCCTACTATTATAGTGGCACAGTATATCGGGGCAGGAAGGCAGCATTACATAGGCCTACTATTATAGTAACACAGTATATCGCGGGGACAGGAAGGCAGCATTACATAGGCCTACTATTAGAGTAACACAGTATATCGTGGGGGCAGGAAGGCAGCATTGCATAGGCCTACTATTATAGTAACACGGTATATCACGGGGACAGGAAGGCAGCATTACATAGGCCTACTATTATAGTAACACAGTATGTCGGGGCAGGAAGACAACATTACATAGGCCTACTATTATAGTAACACAGTATATCGCGGGGGCAGAAAGGCAGCATTACATAGGCCTAATATTATAGTAACACAGTATATCGGGGCTGGAAGGTACCATTACATAAGCCTACTATTATAGTAACACAGTATATCGGGGCAGGAAGGCACCATTACATAAGCCTACTATTATAGTAACACAGTATATCGGGGCAGGAAGGCAGCATTACATAGGCCTACTATTAGAGTACCACAGTATATCGCGGCAAGAAAGCAGCATTTCATAGGCCTACTATTAGAGTAACACAGTATATCGGGGCAGGAAGACAGCATTACATAGGCCTACTATTATAGTAACACAGTATATCGGGGCAGGAAGGCAGCATTCATAGGTCTACTATTAGAGTACCACAGTATATCGCGGCAGGAAAGCAGCATTACATAGGCCTACTATTATAGTAACACAGTATATCGCGGGGGCAGAAAGGCAGCATTACATAGGCCTACTATTATAGTAACACAGTATATCGGGGCAGGAAGGCACTATCAGAGCAGCACAGTATATCGCGGCAGGAGGGCAGCATTACATAGGCCTACTATTATAGTGGCACAGTATATCGGGGCAGGAAGGCAGCATTACATAGGCCTACTATTATAGTAACACAGTATATCGCGGGGGCAGGAAGGCTGCATTTCATAGGCCTACTATCATAGTAACACAGTATATGGCGGGGGCAGGAAGGCAGCATTACAAAGGCCTACTATTATAGTAACACAGTATATCGCGGGGGGCAGGAAGGCAGCAATACATAGGCCTACTATTATAGTAACACAGTCTATCGCGAAGCAGGAAGGCAGCATTACATAGGCCTACTATTAGTGTACCACAGTATATAGGGGCAGGAAGGCAGCATTACATAGGCCTACTATTAGAGTAGCACAGTATATCGGGGCAGGAATGTACCTTTACATAGGCCTACTATTATAGTGACACAGTATATCGCGACAGGAAGGTAACATTACATAGGCCTACTATTAGAGTAACATAGTATATCGTGGCAGGAAGGCAGCATCACATAGGCCTACAATTAGAGTAAAACAGTATATCGCGGGGGCAGGAAGACGGCATTACATAGGCCTACTATTATAGTAACACAGTATATCGCGGGAGCAGGAAGGCAGCATTACATTGGCCTACTATTATAGTAACACAGAATATCGAGGCAGGAAGGCAACATTACATAGGCCTACTATTATAGTAACACAGTATATCGCAGGGGCAGAAAGGCAGCATTACATAGGCCTACTATTATAGTAACACAGTATATCGGGGCAGGAAGGCAGCATTACATAGGCCCACTATTAGAGTACCTCAGTATATCGCGGCAGGAAGGCAGCATTACATAGGTCTACTATTAGAGTAGCACAGTATATCGGGGCAGGAAGGCAGCATTACATAGGCCTACTATTATAGTAACACAGTATATCGCGGCAGGAAGGCAGCATTACATAGGCCTACTATTATAGTAACACAGTAAATCGGGGCAGGAAGGCAGCATCACATAGGCCTACTATTAGAGTAGGACAGTATATCGCGGCAGGAAGGCAGCATTGCATAGGCCTACTATTATAGTGGCACAGTATATCGCGGCAGGAAGGCAGCATTACATAGGCCTACTATTAGAGTAACAGAGTATATCGGGGCAGGAAGGCAGCATTACATAGACCTACTATTAGAGTACCACAGTATATCGCGGCAGGAAGGTAGCATTACATAGGTCTACTATTAGAGTAACACAGTATATCGGGGCAGGAAGGCAGCATTACATAGGCCTACTATTAGAGTAACACAGTATATCGCGGGGGCAGGAAGGCGGTATTACATAGGCCTACTATTATAGTAACACAGTATATCGCGGGAGCAGGAAGGCAGCATTACATAGGCCTACTATTATAGTAACACAGTATATCGGGGCAGGAAGGCAACATTACATAGGCCTACTATTATGGTAACACAGTATATCGCGGGGGCAGAAAGGCAGCATTACATAGGCCTACTATTATAGTAACACAGTATATCGAGGCAGGAAGGCAGCATTACATAGGCCTACTATTAGAGTACCACAGTATATCGCGGCAGGAAGGCAGCATTACATAGGCCTACTATTAGAATAGCACAGTATATCGGGGCAGGAAGGCAGCATTACATAGGCCTACTATTATAGTAACTCAGTATATCGCGGCAGGAAGGCAGCATTACATTGGCCTTCTATTACAGTAGCACAGTAAATCGTTGCAGGAAGGCAGCATTACATAGGCCTACTATTAGAGTAGCACAGTATATCGCGGCAGGAAGGCAGCATTGCATAGGCCTACTATTAGAGTAACACAGTATATCGCGGCAGGAAGGCAGCATTACATAGGCCTACTATTAGAGTAACACAGTATATCGGGGCAGGAAGGTACCATTACATAGGCCCTCTATTAGAGTAACACAGTATTTTGGGGCAGGATGGTAGCATTACATAGGCCTACTATTAGAGTAACACAGTATATCGGGGCAGGAAGGCAGCATTACATAGGCCTACTATTATAGTGGCTCAGTATATCGCGGCAGGAAGGTACCATTACATAGGCCTACTGTTATAGTAACACAGTATATCGGGGCAGTAAGGTACCATTACATAGGCCTACTATTATAGTAACACAGTATATCGGGGCAGGAAGGCACCATATATAGGCCGACTATTATAGTAACACAGTATATCGCGGCAGGAAGGTACCATTACATAGGCCTACTGTTATAGTAGCACAGTATATCGCGGCAGGAAGGTACCATTACATAGGCCTACTATTATAGTAACACAGTATATCGCGGGAGGAAGGTACCATTCTATAGGCCTACAATGATAGTGGCACAGAATATCGCGGGGGCAGGAAGGCACCATCACATAGGCCTACTATTATAGTAACACAGTATATCGCGGCAGGAAGGTACCATTACATAGGCCTACTATTATAGTGGCACAGTATATCGCGGGGGCAGGAAGGCACCATTACATAGGCCTACTATTATAGTTACACAGTATATCGCGGCAGGAAGGTACCATTACATAGGCCTACAATGATAGTGGCACAGTATATCGCGGGGGCAGGAAAGCATCATTACATAGGCCTACTATTATAGTACCACAATATATCGCGGCAGGAAGGTACCATTACATAGGCCTACTATTATAGTAACACAGTATATCGGGCAGCAAGGCACCATTATATAGGCCTACTATTATCGTAACACAGTATATCTCGGCAGGAAGGTACCATGTCATAGAACTACTATTATAGTGGCACAGTATATCGCGGGGGCAGGAAGGCACCATCATATAGGCCTACTATTATAGTAACACAGTATATCGGGGCAGGAAGGCAGCATTACATAGGCCTACTATTATAGTCGCACAGTATATCGCGGCACGAAGGTACCATTACATAGGCCTACTACTATAGTAACACAGTATATCGCGGCAGGAAGGTACCATTACATAGGCCTACTATTATAGTAACACAGTATATCGGGGCAGAAAGGCGGCATTACATAGGCCTACTATTATAGTAACACAGTATATCGCGGCAGGAAGGTACCATTACATAGGCGTACCATTATAGTAACACAGTATATCGGGGCAGGAAGGCACCATTACATAGGCCTACTATTATAGTAGCACGATATATCGGGGCAGGAAGGTACCATTACATAGATCTACTATTATGGTAACACAGTATATCGCGGCAGGAAGGTACCATTACATAGACCTACTATTATAGTAGCACAGTATACCGGGGCAGGAAGGTACCATTACATAGGCCTACTATTATAGTAACACAGTATATCGCGGGGGGCAGGAAGGCAGCAATACATAGGCCTACTATTATAGTAACACAGTCTATCGCGAAGCAGGAAGGCAGCATTACATAGGCCTACTATTAGTGTACCACAGTATATCGGGGCAGGAAGGCAGCATTACATAGGCCTACTATTAGAGTAGCACAGTATATCGGGGCAGGAATGTACCTTTACATAGGCCTACTATTATAGTGACACAGTATATCGCGACAGGAAGGTAGCATTACATAGGCCTACTATTAGAGTAACATAGTATATCGTGGCAGGAAGGCAGCATCACATAGGCCTACAATTAGAGTAAAACAGTATATCGCGGGGGCAGGAAGACGGCATTACATAGGCCTACTATTATAGTAACACAGTATATCGCGGGAGCAGGAAGGCAGCATTACATTGGCCTACTATTATAGTAACACAGAATATCGAGGCAGGAAGGCAACATTACATAGGCCTACTATTATAGTAACACAGTATATCGCAGGGGCAGAAAGGCAGCATTACATAGGCCTACTATTATAGTAACACAGTATATCGGGGCAGGAAGGCAGCATTACATAGGCCTGATATTAGAGTACCACAGTATATCGCGGCAGGAAGGCAGCATTACATAGGCCTACTATTAGAATAGCACAGTATATCGGGGCAGGAAGGCAGCATTACATAGGCCTACTATTATAGTAACTCAGTATATCGCGGCAGGAAGGAAGCATTACATAGGCCTTCTATTACAGTAGCACAGTAAATCGTTGCAGGAAGGCAGCATTACATAGGCCTACTATTAGAGTAGCACAGTATATCGCGGCAGGAAGGCAGCATTGCATAGGCCTACTATTAGAGTAACACAGTATATCGCGGCAGGAAGGCAGCATTACATAGGCCTACTATTAGAGTAACACAGTATATCGGGGCAGGAAGGTACCATTACATAGGCCCTCTATTAGAGTAACACAGTATTTTGGGGCAGGATGGTAGCATTACATAGGCCTACTATTAGAGTAACACAGTATATCGGGGCAGGAAGGCAGCATTACATAGGCCTACTATTATAGTGGCTCAGTATATCGCGGCAGGAAGGTACCATTACATAGGCCTACTGTTATAGTAACACAGTATATCGGGGCAGTAAGGTACCATTACATAGGCCTACTATTATAGTAACACAGTATATCGGGGCAGGAAGGCACCATATATAGGCCGACTATTATAGTAACACAGTATATCGCGGCAGGAAGGTACCATTACATAGGCCTACTGTTATAGTAGCACAGTATATCGCGGCAGGAAGGTACCATTACATAGGCCTACTATTATAGTAACACAGTATATCGCGGGAGGAAGGTACCATTCTATAGGCCTACAATGATAGTGGCACAGAATATCGCGGGGGCAGGAAGGCACCATCACATAGGCCTACTATTATAGTAACACAGTATATCGCGGCAGGAAGGTACCATTACATAGGCCTACTATTATAGTGGCACAGTATATCGCGGGGGCAGGAAGGCACCATTACATAGGCCTACTATTATAGTTACACAGTATATCGCGGCAGGAAGGTACCATTACATAGGCCTACAATGATAGTGGCACAGTATATCGCGGGGGCAGGAAAGCATCATTACATAGGCCTACTATTATAGTACCACAATATATCGCGGCAGGAAGGTACCATTACATAGGCCTACTATTATAGTAACACAGTATATCGGGCAGCAAGGCACCATTATATAGGCCTACTATTATCGTAACACAGTATATCGCGGCAGGAAGGTACCATGTCATAGAACTACTATTATAGTGGCACAGTATATCGCGGGGGCAGGAAGGCACCATCATATAGGCCTACTATTATAGTAACACAGTATATCGGGGCAGGAAGGCAGCATTACATAGGCCTACTATTATAGTCGCACAGTATATCGCGGCACGAAGGTACCATTACATAGGCCTACTACTATAGTAACACAGTATATCGCGGCAGGAAGGTACCATTACATAGGCCTACTATTATAGTAACACAGTATATCGGGGCAGAAAGGCGGCATAACATAGGCCTACTATTATAGTAACACAGTATATCGCGGCAGGAAGGTACCATTACATAGGCCTACCATTATAGTAACACAGTATATCGGGGCAGGAAGGCACCATTACATAGGCCTACTATTATAGTAGCACGATATATCGGGGCAGGACGGTACCATTACATAGATCTACTATTATGGTAACACAGTATATCGCGGCAGGAAGGTACCATTACATAGACCTACTATTATAGTAGCACAGTATACCGGGGCAGGAAGGTACCATTACATAGGCCTACTATTATAGTAACACAGTATATCGCGGCAGGAAGGTACCATTACATAGGCCTACTATTATAGTAACACAGTATATCGCGGCAGGAAGGCAGCATTACATAGGCCTACTATTAGAGTAGCACAGTATATCGCGGCAGGAAGGCAGCATTGCATAGGCCTACTATTATAGTGGCACAGTATATCGCGGCAGGAAGGCAGCATTACATAGGCCTACTATTATAGTAGCACAGTATATCGGGGCAGGAAAGCACCATTACATAAGCCTACTATTATAGTTACACAGTATATCGGGGCAGGAAGGCACCATTATTAGACTTACTATTATAGTAACACAGTATATCGCGGCAGGAAGGCAGCATTACATAGGCCTACTATTAGAGTAGCACAGTATATCGGGACAGGAAGGCAGCATTACATAGGCCTACTATTAGAGTAACACAGTATATCGCGGCAGGAAGGCAGCATTACATAGGCCTACTATTAGAGTAACACAGTATATCGGGGCAGGAAGGTACCATTACATAGGCCTACTATTAGAGTAACACAGTATTTTGGGGCAGGATGGCAGCATTACATAGGCCTACTATTAGAGTAACACAGTATATCGGGGCAGGAAGGCAGCATTACATAGGCCTACTATTTTAGTGGCTCAGTATATCGCGGCAGGAATGTACCATTACATAGACCTACTATTATAGTAACACAGTATATCGGGGCAGTAAGGTACCATTACATAGGCCTACTATTATAGTAACACAGTATATCGGGGCAGGAAGGCACCATATAAAGGTCGACTATTATAGTAACACAGTATATCGCGGCAGGAAGGCACCATTACATAGGCCTACTATTATAGTAACACAGTATATCGCGGCAGGAAGGTACCATTACATAGGCCTACAGTGATAGTGGCACAGTATATCGCGGGGGCAGGAAGGCACTATTACATAGGCCTACTATTATAGTAACACAATATATCGCGGCAGGAAGGTACCATTACATAGGCCTACTATTATAGTAGCACAGTATATCGCGGCAGGAAGGTACCATTACATAGGCCTACTATTATAGTAACACAGTATATCGCGGCAGGAAGGTACCATTACATAGGCCTACTATTATAGTGGCACAGTATATCGCGTGGGCAGGAAGGCACTATTACATAGGCCTACTATTATAGTAACACAGTATATCGGGGCAGTAAGGTACCATGACATAGGCCTACTATTATAGTAACACAGTATATCGGGGCAGGAAGGCACCATATAAAGGTCGACTATTATAGTAACACAGTATATCGCGGCAGGAAGGCACCATTACATAGGCCTACTATTATAGTAACACAGTATATCGCGGCAGGAAGGTACCATTACATAGGCCTACAATGGTAGTGGCACAGTATAAAGC
The DNA here is from genome assembly GCA_964017125.1 of Flabesymbios commensalis. NCBI lineage: Eukaryota > Metazoa > Annelida > Polychaeta > Terebellida > Flabelligeridae > Flabesymbios > Flabesymbios commensalis. Next base: position 57,214,111 of record OZ024915.1, read on the forward strand.
GGGGGCAGGAAGGCAGCATTACATAGGCCTACTATTATAGTACCACATTATATCGTGGCAGGAAGGTACCATTACATAGGCCTACTATTATAGTAACACAGTATATCGGGCAGGAAGACACCATTATATAGGCCTACTATTATATTAACACAGTATATCGCGGCAGGAAGGTACCATGACATAGACCTACTATTATAGTGGCACAGTATATCGCGGGGGCAGGAAGGCACCATCATATAGGCCTACTATTATAGTAACACAGTATATCGGGGCAGGAAGGCAGCATTACATAGGCCTACTATTAGAGTAACACAGTATATCGGGGCAGGAAGGTACCATTACATAGGCCTACTATTAGAGTAACACAGTATTTTGGGGCAGGATGGCAGCATTACATAGGCCTACTATTAGAGTAACACAGTATATCGGGGCAGGAAGGTACCATTACATAGGCCTACTATTAGAGTAACACAGTATATCGGGGCAGGAAGGTACCATTACATAGGCCTACTATTAGAGTAACACAGTATATCGGTGCAGGAAGGCAGCATTACATAGGCCTACTATTTTAGTGGCTCAGTATATCGCGGCAGGAATGTACCATTACATAGACCTACTATTATAGTAACACAGTATATCGGGGCAGTAAGGTACCATTACATAGGCCTACTATTATAGTAACACAGTATATCGGGGCAGGAAGGCACCATATATAGGTCGACTATTATAGTAACACAGTATATCGCGGCAGGAAGGTACCATTACATAGGCCTACTATTATAGTAGCACAGTATATTGCGGCAGGAAGGTAGCATTACATAGGCCTACTATTATAGTAACACAGTATATCGCGGCAGGAAGGTACCATTCTATAGGCCTACAATGATAGTGGCACAGAATATCGCAGGGGCAGGAAGGCACCATTACATAGGCCTACTATTATAGTAACACAGTATATCGCGGCAGGAAGGTACCATTACATAGGCCTACAGTGATAGTGGCACAGTATATCGCGGGGGCAGGAAGGCACTATTACATAGGCCTACTATTATAGTAACACAATATATCGCGGCAGGAAGGTACCATTACATAGGCCTACTATTATAGTAACACAGTATATCGCGGCAGGAAGGTACCATTACATAGGCCTACTATTATAGTAACACAGTATATCGCGGCAGGAAGGTACCATTACATAGGCCTACTATTATAGTGGCACAGTATATCGCGGGGGCAGGAAGGCACTATTACATAGGCCTACTATTATAGTAACACAGTATATCGCGACAGGAAGGTACCATTACATAGGCCTACAATGATAGTGGCACAGTATAAAGCGGGGGCAGGAAGGCAGCATTACATAGGCCTACTATTATAGTACCACATTATATCGCGGCAGGAAGGTACCATTACATAGGCCTACTATTATAGTAACACCGTATATCGGGCAGGAAGGCACCATTATATAGGCCTACTATTATATTAACACAGTATATCGCGGCAGGAAGGTACCATGACATAGACCTACTATTATAGTGGCACAGTATATCGCGGGGGCAGGAAGGCACCATCATATAGGCCTACTATTATAGTAACACAGTATATCGGGGCAGGAAGGCAGCATTACATAGGCCTACTATTATAGTCGCACAGTATATCGCGGCAGGAAGGCACCATTACATAGGCCTACTATTATAGTAATACAGTATATCGGAGCAGGAAGGCACCATTACATAGGCTACTATTATAGTAACACCGTATATCGCGACAGGAAGGTAACATTACATAGGCCTACTATTATAGTAACACAGTATATCGCGGCAGGAAGGTACCATTACATAGGCTTTCTATTATAGTAACACAGTATATCGGGGCAGGAAGGCACCATTACATAGGCCTACTATTATAGTAGCACGATATATCGGGGCAGGAAGGTACCATTACATAGATCTACTATTATAGTAACACAGTATATCGCGGCAGGAAGGTACCATTACATAGACCTACTATTATAGTAGCACAGTATACCGGGGCAGGAAGGTACCATTACATAGGCCTACAATTATAGTAACACAGTATATCGCGGCAGGAAGGTACCATTACATAGGCGTACTATTATAGTAACACAGTATATCGGGACAGGAAGGCACCATTACATAGGCGTACTATTATAGTAACACACTATATCGGGGCAGGAAGGTACCATTACATAGATCTACTATTATAGGAACACAGTATATCGCGACAGGAAAGTACCATTACATAGAATAATTTATGTCCAATAGTGGAAGAAATCATTGACATTCTTCCCGCAATATGTTAATAAAAAAACTAGGATTATAATGAGGCAACTTGTATAACCATGATAACTTTACGTGTGATTTATTGAAATCTATGTGAAAGATGGTTATTAGCTTTGCTGGATATGTGCCTGCTTCTTTTGTGCGTAGCTCACTCACCCGCAGATAATATAATAGTACCCAGTGATTATTCAGTGCTGAGAGAATGATTTGGACATTGGCCCAACACTTAATCACCAACGCACTCATCAGTATATTATAATGCTGATAACTGTGACCTTGCATGCTTTATCTGGTAATGCCAGCACACTGTTATGTACTTCTGCTCCCACCAATATTTTATTTGTAAAAAAAAGCCTATTATAATCTATTAACTGCTTGATTTCTTTCAAGCTGCTAATTTCATCTGTAATGCCAGCTTTGATGAATAAAACATGCGAAGTGAGTGACAGAGTTTTTTTATTTTGAAAAAAAATTGCCTAATTTTTAGCGCTTTGCTTGTTTTTGTATGCAATTAACAGGCTCATTTATTACTATTTTTGTTGTTGTCACATTTTGTATGGGCATGTTGAATATGAAATATTTATTGATGTATTTATAAGTTAAATCTGCTCTATAAATATTTCAAGACTATGTATACAAGCTATATTTCAGAATTATATTAGGCCTACCTTCCGGGATCGTAGCTACATCGTCAGATCACAATGTTAATGGGTACTAGTAGGGTTCAAAACCATGATTCCGGGATCAACCTTCGGCAAGTAAGGCATGTAAGGTTTGACG